>JAZHYW010017397.1:0-39053 GCA_037355805.1 Ixodes ricinus
GGTGGGGCGGTCATCGTCGCGGTCTTCTTCTTTGATGTCTGCGGCAGGAGTCCGAGTTCCGGCGGTAGGCCTTGATTACGGCGACTTGACCGGGGCTTGGTACTGTCTTCCTCGGGTCGTCGTGGGCTTGGTGTCGGACTTGCACTGCGGGCCCTCGGAGGGGTACGCGGCAGGGGCATGCGGTACCCCGCACCTCCACCAAAATGTCACGAATGACAAGTGATGAGGCGAAAATAACTGAAGAAACAAAACGTTTAATGGGGCGAACTTGTGCCCAGAAATAAATAAAGGGGAAAGAAGAAAGCAGAGCGTCGCGGGCGTCGAAGTCGGCGTGACAGCAGAGTCGAACGCTGAAGCGAAACCAGCGAAACTGACTCCGGCTTGCCACGCGGAGCCCCTTTTGTACACGCGTCGGCATCTGGATCATTCGGCGTAGAAGGTTCGGCGCGTAGAACATTCTAATCTCGAATCAGCAAGATGGTTCTCGAATTTTCCAGGACATCACATTACAGCCTCAACAAAATTGTAGCCGCGGCCAGGGATCGAGACCCTGGCCTTCTGCGTATGCAAGGCGGCAAGCGCGATAACCGTTAGGCCACGGGCGCGCTGCCTGCTTGATCAGCTGCGCTCGTGGCATTATGTTAAATTTCACGTACGGTTTCCCGGAATGGACCAGCTGCGCCGTTCATGATTTCGGAACCATGTGCTCCAATAACGACTCGGTAAAACTCCCTAATGTCTTTGGATAACGTCGACACGACCACGCATCGCCTCGGCAAGAGCAGTCTCGCATTGTCACGAGTGACAATTATTGAGGCGACGAATGACTGAAGGAAAAGGAACGTTTAATTACGCGGACTGAATGCCCAAAGCAAACCATGAAAAGGCTAGTGTCGCAGGCGTCGATAGCGGCCTAACAGCAGGCTCGAGCTGCTGGGTGAGACTGACTCCGTTAGGCGCGGTTTCTTTCGAGCCTTCCTGGAAGCCTCAGAACATTCTATCTCGTTCGTTCTGTAAGTGTAAATTTTGAGCATGAACAAGCAACACGGCTCTCCACCGTTCTAGAATCGTCTACCTAAAAAATGAAACAAAGAAACGACAAGCGGTGGCAGGATTCTAACCCCGGCCATCTGCGTGGATGCCACGCACTGCCTAGATTGGCTATATGGTAGAAAGTTGGGCGATTTGGTGGTAAATGTTTACCGAAAACTTAAAAAAGCGCCAAAATACGGAGAACAAGACGACTGAAGTGTACAAACAGAGCGTTTATTCTCAACTGATTTATTGTTAGAAAACACACATTGACAAGCATCACATATCATTAAAAAAATCTAGTCACCACTCCCCGCACAGGTTAAACCTGCACAAGAATGCTAACTCTTTGTCAAATAATGCGCTAAAAGACAAACTGACTCACCTATCTCTTTGCTTCGAAATATAAAAGGCCTCTTAACTTTATCTAGTCAGTTGTTGATTGTGTCGCCCTAAAACACTCGTTTTATCAAGAACGGGGTTGCAACCGCAGCTAGCACACTGTACTACCAAGTTTCCTGCTGGCGATGATCTAACCGATAGAGGATGCTCACTTAACCTTTCGTTCACACATCTGCCGGTCATTCAGGTGTAACCATTGCCAGAGGAGAAATTAATGTTCTGAACCACACCGAAAGCGCATAGTACGTACATTGCCCTGTGGTTATTTCCACATACAACAGCATTAACCGTACTCCAGTCGACTTCAGCGCAAAGACGCCCTAACTTCAAAAAGGTGCAAAAAAAAACAAACAAAAAACTGGCACTCAATGACGTTGCGTTACTTTTTGGAGGTTGTGCGAGACCTTATGCACTTAAGGTAAAATAGGTCTGTTTTTTGGCCTTTCCCTGAGGACCTTACACGGGTCACAAAGACCTATTACTAGACCTTCCGCCACACCAGCCAGCAAGCCATCTCGGTAGCCACCGCCCTGAAGCTATAGTAGCTCATTGGCAAAGCTAGTAGGCATACGGTGTGCGCATGACCTAACCAGTGCCTCCCGAAGGCACGTAATCGCAAGTAATAAGGTTGTGCTTCTCGAAAAAATACGCGGACAAGGAGGTATATACGACGCTTTGGGCGGACGCCCTTCTTCAACTAATAGACACGAAAGACGGCAAGAAACAGGCAGGGGATGGACACGTCACAAAAACAGGGTGGAGGTACATGGGCCGAGGGGAGGGGAAGGCAAAACCGCTAGAAGAGGGAGTACAACTTGGTCGCCTGTCATCTAACGCAACTAAAAATAAATAAATAAATAAATAAATAATGCAACGCAAAAGCCGGGGCGCGTAAGTACCACGGGATCTCGAACTCGCCCTGCGGCATCTTCCGCGAGAACGAGACACCCAGAATGGTCCTCGAGGGTCCCCGGCCGCCGCAACCACGACCAAAGCGGTTACGACGGGCGGACGCGCGGTTCGGATCGGTTCGAGGAAGCCCCCCACCCCAGGTGTCGGGTGACGCGTGTTAACTTCGGTGCCGTTTGTCTCAAAAAGATTCAGAAAAAATACAGTTTGTAAACAGCAGTAGGGACAATTTATTGCTATTCGTTTTAAGTGTTTATTTATTGGCCTCCGAGTCCCCAAAACCACCGAGGGCCGAAATCGCCCACGCGGGAAGGTCGTTCGCAAAACGGCACGAACACAAGTGCTAGACGCACAGATCACCGCCCCCCTCCCCTGCCCCGAAAAAAAAGAGAAACGGGCGTTTTGAAACACTTGCTAAACCCTCTCAACCCACAACTCTCCCCCCCCCCTTCTTTTTTTCTCACACCCCCCTCCTCCCGTCCGCCCTCCCTCCAACCCCCACAGCAACAAACTCCTGATGAAGAACGCTTTGGGACTGGAAGTACGTATTCCCACTATATACAACATGATACTAGGTTAAAGAAGCCGGAATGGCGAACTAACGAAATTAGAAATTCTACTGGCGAGAGGAAAGGACGCACGATAGCAAACGGTAAGGCTCATAAACAAAGCAGAAACGCGAGGGCAGAAAGGATATTCCATGAAATCGACTACGCCATAGGAGAAGCGGCAACCCCGCTGGGGGCGAACATCCGCGGTTACCCCGTCAAAGTACCCGGGCGATCATGCAGTCGCGCACCGCAAGTGCCGACAGTACGGCTGGCAAGCGCGCCCGTCACTTCAACTGTGCAACCAAAAAAGAAAAAAAAGGTTTTTGTCTTTAAAACGTCTAGAAAAAAACATTTAGACTAATACACAAATTTAGTACGCGTAAGAAAGTTTGGTGTTGAGACCAAGGGGGAATTCTGTTTTGAGGTTGAAGATAAGACGGTTTTCATCTCTCTTTCCCACGTGGGAAGAGGGGAAGCCTGATCTGATGACACAGGCGCGCATGTTTAGTTCCGTAAGGCCGGGAGTCGAGAAATGGTCAACTACAAGTGTGGATTGTTCCGAAGGAAGGTCTCCCGACAATCTCCTGGTGACGAGACGGCGGTGCTCACGGAATCGTTCGTGCAGCCGTCGGTCTGTCTCTCCTATGTACAAAATGTCAGGGCAGCTCGTGCAGGAAGTGGCGTGGATGACATTGGCTGACTTGCAGGTCTGGTTGTCGGGAATTTTGAATTTAAGATGTTGCGGGGAGCCAAGGTGCTTGCAAGTCAGGCATTTGGGAGCATTACAGGGCCTGGTGCCGGGTATGATGCCAGCCGGGTTTGTGTTGGTTTTCGCCTTCAGATGAACAATCTTCCGGCACACAAACACACGTGAAATCTCCAAGTAACATGACTTTTCTATCACTCGCTAATTAACAAAAAGTGTAAAAAAACAAAAACAAATAACGCTCATTTTCCATATTTGCCCCGTAAATGCTAATTAGCCTCCACTTTAAATTCGAAAAGGAAAAATCGCAGAGAACAGACTGGTCCGACTCGCACGTTATCACCAGTTCCTCAACAGTTCCATTGCTGTACATCAAGCACGAATGGGACGTAGGCAGTGATTTTGGACGAATAGTTGCGAAAAAGTTCGTAGGAAGAATTGGCCCTGTCGCAGGATTCGGTCTCATCTCCCACAAAAGGTTAAACATATTATGCTTCTAAAACACCGAAAAGCTCGTAACTTTGCGTACGACATATTTGCGAACTTTTTGTCGAAATATAGATTTCAAAATCCGGGCTGTGTTTTTTTAAGGACAAAGTGCCAACGATTAACAAGTTCTGAAACAAAATACAGCCTCCAAGCCGCAAGCACAGTTGATATTAAGCGCGTCTCTACCGACTCAGTATCCACACTTGGTCGCGATATCATGGATGTAAGCTCCCCAGTCATTGCGCTCTTCGTCACCGCGCGCGAATTCGACTTAAGTCGGAGCTCCACACACAAACTACCACACGACGGGTCATTCAGGAATCTGCGATGCGAAAGCAAAGAACGTGTCGCTTCTGCTTAACAGTCTAAAGGCTGAACTCCATGGAACGATTTATGTGACGAATAACTGGCGAACGCCGCCCGACGGCACGCTCGCTTTGCGCGCGACGTAGCAGCCACTTTGTTCATTCCACGCGCAGAGCAAAAGCCGCCGGGCAAAATTCGTCGGTTATTCGCAGCATCTTCGTCCCATGGAGTTCAGCCTTTAAAGCGGTACGGAAACAAAAATTTAAATATTCAAATTTCGTTCGGAAATGAGTCAAGCATGACGGATAACAATTAACAGTAAATGATAATCGCACGTGTGTATGTTGAACGACTGGTTATATTTTTCGTTCCAAGCGGTGCGCTCGAGCAAGCGCTCGAAGAGAAGCGAACGGAGAGCGCGATGCGTCATGGGATATCCGACGCAAACAAAAACAGAAAGAAAAGATTTCCCGCGTTCGTGAAGTAGCAAGGCTGCCGTGATTATGAGCTTTGCCGTTGGTGGCGTTGTCAGCGTTGCGGTGGTATCAATAGCGTCAACGCGTTACAACCGAGCTGTTCGAAGTACACGTGGGGTGACCAGTGTGTGGCTCGCCTAAAGGCACTGTAGCTTCCACAGCACTGTCAGCTTATGGGTGAACGGGTTGGGGAAAGCAACTTCTGTCCGAGTTTTGAGAGACTGGGTAATCTTCTAGGGGGAAAATGGCTGCATCCGGGTGCACAAACGCAGTCCGAGAAAGAGGGGAGTGCCTCCTTTCCATATTCTTGGACTGTTTAGTTCAATGCGCGATTTGTGAGCTGAGGAGGAAAGCTAAGAAGGAAAATGTTGAAATTCCAAAGAGCGGCGCTGCTCCGAAGAATCTGCTACGTCATGACTACGTAGCAAGTTCCCCAACGTTGCTAGATTACCTCCCAAATAGGCTTCGCATGCATCCACCAGGTGCACATTGAAAGATCGTTTGAATAGCTTTAAAATTAGTTTGCTTGTGCCTTTCAACGCAAGCCTGGTGTTTTTGAGGTTATGCTGCAACATGCAACACATTAAAGCTATAAAATGAGCGCAGAAATTCTCGTTTCCCTACCCCTTAAGCAAGTAGTGTTTTGACTCCTTAGACAAGACTAATGTCACTGGGAGCCTTAACGAAATCCCTTCTTTTGTTTGCACACCCAATACCACACTCTTTCCTGAGCCGAACCGCGTAAGGTTCCATGCGGGTAATGCACGCAACAGAATCAGTGATCAGCTTTGCAGCAAATCATCCCACCCAATATATTCACCATACAGGAGAATGAAAGACTGAACTCGTTTTCACATCAAGAGCCGTAATAAAAGCGGTCCAGCCCTCGCGGAGCACTCTAATAGACCCTTCCCGAAATTGCTCCCGGCAACCGTCGAGACGCTAGTTTTGGCGGTCTTGTGAAGTACGACATGCAACGCTGGTTCGGAGGGGTAACGGGGGGAACGGCCATTGATAAGGCGACCGTCGCAGTCGTTGCCTCGTGAGTCAGACGGCATGAGCGGCCGTGTTAGCGAAGAAGATTTTAGTGCCGTGTTCATTAGGTGGCGTTGTCGATGTGAGTTATCAAGTCGCAGGTCCCATCAATGCCAGCGGCAGCGGTCACCGTGTCGGCGATCATGTCGCTTGTGTTTACGTCGGCAGCACTCGCCTCAACAGAGATATCGTAGCTGGTTTCGTTTTCGTCAATGTCGACGGCAGCGTTCATTGTGTCGACGATCACGTCCCATGTTTTTTCGTCGGAAGCACTGCCCTCAATCGCGACAGCGCAGCTGATTTGTTTACGCCAATGTCGACGCTTTCGTTAAGGGTAGTAGCACTTGTTGAAGCTTCACTGGCGACGCCGTTCGCGCCGGTGTAGCCTGTAATCACCTTTCCGCTGTAGGAAACTTGCGTGTAGGCGGCATCCTTTGAAGGGGCGCCTTCTTCGGGGGTCTTTTGCAACGTTAAATCCAAACACGCTTGGCACAATATTTTGTTTCAAGAAACGCTGACCACAAGCGATATTTGACAGATAGTCTTTTCTTGAAAGGGTCTTGAACGCATATTTGTGTACTTCGAAATGACGAAGTGCTTGCCGTCACCTCGTCTTGTGGCAATGAACCATTCTTTCCGCAAAACAGTTCGTCGAAAAGCAAAGATCGACCCATAGAAAACAAAAATGATAACATGTTGACAAGGGTTCAGCGGAATGAAGCTCGCGCTTCAACGTAGCGGTGCAGCGCAGTTTAAAGTTACGCGCATATGCGCGGCTTCTTTCACGAAGCGGTAATCTCGCGAGCTTTCTTCAAGTCCCACCTTAGCATGGACTATTGTTGGCCGCACGTGCTGCGAAGCAACACCTCGGCGGCCCGAGAGCGCTCGTGCAGCGCGAGCGCCAGTTAGGGCTACCGTCTCGCGCTAGCGCAGCCTTTGTGGTTAGTCCATGCTAAGATGAGACGATTCTTGGAACGCTCTGGAAAGCCGGTGTGCATTCGGCTGGTCGATGCCAGGCGCTCCAAGTACATTCGGCTTGTTCTTTCGGAGCGCTCTCAAGCTCCGACTCTCGCCGTCCTCCGAATCGGAGCGGTTTGAGGCACTCTGACTTGGAAGTGGGAGCGCACGAGAAATCTGGCTGCCGACCGGTCACGTGACTCCAGCCATTCCGCCATTTTGATTTGTGTCGGAAGCGGACGGCGAGAACGCAGCTACACCGAAGAAAGAGGGCTGCGAAAAACAGCCGTCAGTCTCGACGCCGTCACCGTTGTGTTGTGCTCCCCGAATTGAGGTGAATGTCGTTGAAACGAAGACGTTTAATGTTAGGGTGGCACCGTCAGTGCTGCTGGTGAAGCTAGCAGACAGCGACAACACCAGCAGCTCGGACGGCGACGACGAGGGCCGTGTTTACGAAGCGAAGTTTGCCGAGTTGTTTGACGCACCTTTGTACGGTGCCCGAGGTCAAGGCCTATGTTTCTATAGGGAATATTCACTGGCGGCCATATCTGTGTGCGCGAATGCTGAGCGCGGGCTGATGGTGAGCTTCTACAGTTCTTTTGCAACGTGCATTCCGCACCATCGAGAGTGCCGGTCTTAGCAGGCTATTAATGTGAGCTCATCCTGAGCATGAGCTTTCAACAGCACCCACAAATATGGCGTCCAGTGAATACTTCCTATAGTGCGAACCTACACGGACGAAGCGGTAAGAACAAAAGTACGAGAGTTTTTCAAGCTGTATTGTTGTCTGCTTTTATATAGTTTCGCAGGAACTTCCGCTGGGCACGGCTGGCATGCGTTGACCTAATCAGCGTCCGCGTCAACGAGGTAGAGGGGCTTAGAGCGATAAACCGGGGTTCCGGTCTGCACTCGAAAGTGACCCCCATAGAGGCTGAATCTCCATGGGACGAATATGCTGCGAATAACCGACGAATTTCGCCCGGCGGATTTTGCTCTGCGCGTGGAATCAACACAGTGGCTGCTACGTCGCGCGCAAAGCGAGCGTGCTGTCGGGCGGCGTTCGCCAGTTATTCGTCACATAATTCGTTCCATGGAGTTCAGCCTTAAGGGAACAGGGTAGGCCCTATTCCTGCCATGTGTTTCAGCCTATGTATGTGACCCTTTTTCTCGGGATCTGCTAGGGTTAGAGGATTCATGTTGGTATCATCGTATTTAGCTTTCTGTGTTCTCTTTACTGAACTAGAACTATTGTTATATCTATTTTAGTTCTTTTTTACTTTTGTTTTTACTGGACCCTCCCAATTTTAATGCCAAAATGGACCATAAACAGCTTGTCAAACAAAATTGCCTCGATTGATTTCTATAATTCTAGTTCAGTAGACTCTCCCTTGTGTTGTCTTGGTAGTGGAAAAAAATAATGCTTCTAGTTTCTAAGGTTTCAGAGAAAAAGGGTCAAACGTCGCAAAAAAATGATGTTTTGAGATAATTGACTTTGAAGTGAAAAAAGGCGCTTTATAACAAACTCGCACTCTAGAAATGCATGCTGATGCATCAGTTCTGTGGCCACCAGCCAGGTTGTCACCTCTATAGTCAATATTTAGTTTCTTTGTTCGCTGCCTTGCTTTGCGGGCCTCTTTTGTGACGAGCTGTGTAGCCCTGTCTGCAAAGTAAAGTCGTCGCCGGTCAGCGTCCCGCAACCACTGCACCGTGAATCATCCTGGTGAAACGCCAAGTAGAAGCCCGAAGTTGTCCGTTTTGACATCCCTCTAGTCGGTGTGTCCAACAGCACTTTTCACACCTCAGAAAGTAGGTACAGGCGACGCTAGCTCTTTGTGTTGCTTTTTCAACCAGCTGCAAGTCCCCACCGCACACTTTACACACCCAGCTTTCGGCGACGGTACAAAACAGAAGGTCGATGTCAATCAGTTGATAGTCCCAGTCACTAACTCTTGCCTTGAGCTCTTCAAAGCGTGCTGTCGAGTGTGACAGCTTCGAAGAAGACGCACACGTGGTAGCCGCTGCGTCAGGCACCAGAATGCATTGCAGGGACTCGGCGGCATGAGAAATTAACCTGTGCCGACTACCCTGGAAGCGACGCTTTTGAAATACCTTCTTTGTCTTCGTCATTTGATTAACATTCAAAATCTAGTCCTGAAGTAAATAATAAATTATTTTGCCCGTGGAAGCACGCCGAAGCAGAAGCAAAAGAATGCGCGTCGCGAGTGATACCGGCAGTGTCTGAGGAAGATTTATGGGGCTAAAAACGTAAAAGCTAGACAGCTGTTTGCTGTTGCTGGACGAGCAATAAACATTCCGCTAAACCTAGAAAAAATCTGCGTTTTTTTTACTGTTTTTTTACAACATAGGAAAGATACAGATCACGCATAGGTGCAAAAGGGGGCGCGGTCGGTCACCCCCTTGGTTTCGAAAAAGGTCATTTTTCCTGTACATAAATCGCGCACGCTCAAATGACACAGTCAGCATTGTTCAGGAAAGACTGGCAAATCCAAATCTCTAAAAAACAAAAAATCTATTTTTTTCAAAATTTTGCCCTACCCTGTTCCTTAAGGCGGCTGCCATTGTACGCAAATGTGACCACTCGTCACATGACCAAACCAAATACGTGACGTCACAGGAAAGATGGCAGCGCCCAGGCAGCGGCTGGTCCCAGCTGGGCCGGAGCTTGTCGGATGCGTTGTTTGTTGTCGTTCGTGTCGGCGAGTTGATTTCAGACGCGGAAGCCGTCATATGAGGCCGGTCGAAAGCGACTTCAGAGTTCAGCGTGGTGTCTGACGTAGGTATAACGTGAACAGAAGGAGGAACGGTGTGCATTTCGCTGGTGACCGACGGGGATATTGCCACGAAAGAGACAATCGGCCCTACGTTGCTCGGACCTCGGATTGATTCGGATACCGCAAGTAAATTTTAAGGCGACGTTTCTGTGCTCTCGTTGACCATCGGAATCTTCGAGGTCTGCAGTGAAGCGTGTGCAATATGTTTGGATACGCAGTTTAGCGACGGAAATTGCGTGAGTCGTGCTTGGCAGTGTGCAATCGTGGTGCCGCTTCGTTCAAATGACCGAAGGCTCACTTTGGTTGTGCGGCGCACCGGAGAGCTGCCTTCAAGTGCTTCAAGTTGGTAGTTCCTGTGCCGTGCTTTAGGTGATGCTGTGCTGCTTCCTAAATTGTTCTGGCGTAGACGTGCACTTTCACGGAGCACAGGTGTTGCAGTTGGTATTGATTCCGCTTGTCTGTCGCACGTTTCGTCGACACAAGTTTCATCAACACTCGGTACGCGAATTGCAAGCTGTATGGGCATTTCATCGCGCGTGTTACCTACCCAGTCCACCCGTTCACGCCGCTTTGCGACGACAGTCTGCAGCGGCTCATTACCAGAAAAGTGGTTCCACATCCATTTCAGTTCAGTTCGTCCACGGCAGTCGCCAAACCCCGAAGGAGAGGATTTATTCGAACAGAATGCCTCTAAAACAATGCAGCTTTTTTAGTGGTCAGGATAGACTCTCTTCTGTCTGTTTTGTTATATTGTCACAGATGCTTGCTCCAGTCCTATTTTCTATCAATATTTACTATTCTGGAAAGTTCCAGGCCATGCTCAGCTGTCATCGTATGTTCTGGTGGAGGTGCTGCACATTTTACCCATAGCCCTTCACTCTGTGTGGACCCTGGCGGCTCCTCAGCCGAGTTGCCCCGCGTCTTAAACGCCCGGCGAGCCGTGAACCAAGTCCTATCCCAAGCCCGGCAGAAAAACCGCAAGACGAGCGAGTACCGCAAGGACGAACCTTGGAAATGCACCACAAAGAACCTGAAATCCGAGCCAGTCGCTGCTACCAGCAAGAACCACCGGAATTCGGTCTTTTGCCAGAAAAACCGAAGCTGACTAAGCCAACAATGACAAACCTGTAGCAGCAAACCACGTCCGCTCCCATCATCGTTTGCATGCCCGTCGCACCTCACACTCCGATGCCCTTTCACGCAAGGTGTATGAAGACGTCGAGGGCTGGATTGAAATATATGGCCGTGTCGCCCGCCACAGTGGGTAGACGGACAACCAGCTCCTGCAGAACCTATACTTCTCGTGGAAGAAACTGCCAGGCACTGGTTTGAGAACCACGAATCCTCCTTAACGTCGTGGGAAGTTTGCACGATCGAGCTGAAGTGCACGTTCATCAGCCAACATTGACCAGGGAGAGCCGAATTCCTGATTCTGTCCAGGATGCGGCCCCAACAAGAGCGTCACCGCCTTCGTGGAAGATGTTTTGGGCGTGATCGAGCACCCACGCCAACCCTGATGTTACAGAAGACAAGAAGCTAAGAATCCCATGTCCCTCATGTGAGGTACAACACCTCCGGCAGCCTTGTCCGCAACTCCACGACAACAGTCGAAGGGTTCATATCACCGCGGCTTCCAACATTGAATGTACACTGCAGGCCCGAGCCTGTCGCTATCAACAACTCCCCAGCTTCTCGACACTCGAGTCGTCCAGCTGCAACTTCGATGCCAGCCTCCCAGGCATCCGCGACATCCACGACGTTGTCCGGGAGGAGACCAGGAAGCTACTTCCTGCCATCAGTTGCCCGGCTTTTATTTTGATTGCCGAGATTGTTTCGGAACAAGTTCGACAGGCATTTCAACTGGAGACTTCGAGCAAAGCGGCATCTGACGAACCGAGGGCGACTTATGCCACAAAGTCACGATGACCGCCATCGGCTACCCGTTACTATTCAATGCCGATTCAACGAGACACCCCAACGCCGAAGCATTCATACATGCCCGAGCTTGCTGCATTGATGCAGAAAACTACCAGGAAAATTTGCGGATTAGAAGCCAGCCCTGCAGCTTCAGTGCATCAGATGTCAGTGGCCGCACATGACGTATGATTACAAGACGGCATCAGTCGGTCAAAGTTGCCACTCGACCAAACTGAACACCGACGTGCCAGGAGCATCATCCGACAACAAGCAGCACAGGTACTATGACTGAACGCCTGACACGAGACTGTCGCAGAAAGAACTCGTTATGGAACCATTTGCAAAGAACCAATAATTACGTAATCAAGTGGAAATCAACATATTTGATACACTAACCTAATAAACATATTTCCGCTCGCCTTTACGTCTTCAGAGTCTCTACACAAAGAATTGTGTTCACCGCACGTGCTGGAACTTTTGAATACACTCGCATCTCTGACCCCTCAATATTAATTAATGGGACATACCAGACTGGTTGCATTGGGCTGCACTCGTTCCACTTCTACTGAACATATGGCGCATCCGAAAACCAACTCCAGTGATGTGAAAATGTTATTTATTAATTTATTCTCTCCAGGGGCCTTTGTAGACATTGCAGAGAGGATACTTAAAACTACGCACATGATAATAACATTAAAGCACACTGCTGTAACTTGTTAGTTGCAAAAACAAACACACCTCTGAGCATCTAGTTTAATGGTATGTGTTCATGCATTGTTATATAGCAGGACACTTCCAATACGTATGACACAATAGACCCTTTGCAAAACCCCATCAAGCAACACAACTGTCGCCATTTTTTTTCGGTGCAAAGCACACGAATATACCCCAGTTCACGTCGAACGTTAATGCAGCATTCGAGTCCAATAGGCGCTCAGCCGAGTTCACAGTGATGGCGGACATAACATTCTTGTCGAACAAATGGCCAAAGTATGAAGGCCTTGGGCAATTAGAGTAATAGCTACTGTAATTCGTTCCATCACAATTTGGCAAGCGGCGAAGGCTACAGTCTTGGTGAGTCAATAGGCATGTTGGAGAGAGGCACATGACAACATATCATCAGAGTGCTCGTCAGCACAGATTTCTCACATGCCTTCACTCCGTCAATCTGATTGGCACGAGGGGGCTGTGGCGGTTGCCCTTTTCCAGGTTATGGTAATACGAAGTATAGGCAGCCCACACTTTAGAAAGAAGTCTATTGAAGAGACCGAAAGGAATGGTAGTCAACATTTTTCAACAAGACTGCTTTTCGGGCAAGGGGTGAACACAAATATGAATCATCTTGTACAGGTAACTAGAACAAGTAAATAATTGACCGACTAATACAATGCACTCTTGGTGAAAAAAAAGTATTGCTGCAAAAAAACCTACGAAAGAGAAAATTGTGCAATTAATCTATGCGTACACCAAAAATAGCAAGTCGAATAGCATTGAAGCAGGTGCCTGCAACGATTTATTCATCCCCCCACTCAATAAAAACGTCATCCTCGCAGCTGAAAATAAGTGTGCAATTCGCACTCACAAAAAAAGGAAGAAAAGCGATCGAATGTAGAATCGTCGATTAGCACAAAAGGTTAAAGATCGCAGGAGCTTCCTCGCTAAAAGTTTCTATGGTTATTCGGTGACGCAGGGCTGAAACAACTTCCCTAAGTCCTCACGCGACGTATACCTTTCGCTTCGATTCTCAGACGTTCAAACGAAGCTAGAAAAATGCGAATATATTATGCTAGGAGTTATATCGTAAAATTGTTTATAAGTACAAAACGTAAAGATCGCAGGAGCTTCCTCGCTAAAAGTTGGCTGTGATTATGCAGTTACCTAGGGCTGAAACGAATTCCCCTAGGCCCTACGTCCGACGTATACATATCGCGTCAATTCTCAGACATTCCAACGTTCAAACAAAGCTAAGAGAAAGCGAAAATTGCATGCTAAAAGCACTCAAAGTTCTATCGACCCTCGAACACATCCGGGAATCCGAGCACCGGTACGGCGACACGGCTGATGCTGTCTCGCAGGTGTTAATATCCAGATGATACAGGGCGATCTTGCGGAAAAAGGTAATAAAGTCTCATTTCTTCATATTTTCACATTATACCTGCGTCAGCGAGCACGAAGAAGACCGAAGTCGTCGGAAAGCAGCTACACATCGCGGCTACCGCGCACCGAACAAACTCGCATTCCCCAGCTCTGGGCGCTGCCATCTTACCGGTGACGTCACGGCTCTTGTGAGGTCACGTGACGTGTGGTCACTTTTGCGTACAAAATGGCGGCAACCGGGGGGGTGCCACTTCCGAACTTCCGGTTTATCACTCTAAGCCCTCTACCTCGTTGGTCCGCGTTGATGGCTGCCATTTTTCAAGGATTGACGGATGGATGGATGACTGAATACTGCTGAACCCTTTGGAATTTGAGAAGCAAAAGTTCCGCAAGAGGGCGGCCCGCGCCGTCCTCTAGCGGCACAGGCGACCCCCTATCCGCTCGGCTTGGGCGGCTCTGAAAAGTAGAGGAGCGTCTCGGCTGGGCGCGCCGATTCTCGCCGTCTCCGACGCGGAGGCGCTCGGGGGATCTGGTAGCTCCCAACTCGGATCATTGGAGCGCTCGAAAGTGACCAGCCGAACGCACTCATACTTAGCAAAACAAAACATCTCTCCTTGTCTCCGTGATCATCCCTTACGCGGCCCTGCTTACAGAGGGGCACACAGCAATGAAACCGCATCTTACGAGTAGAATCGGAATGGCGGTGCAGTGATTTCCCTACGCCAGCCCCGCCCCCCCCCCCCCCCTTGTTTTTCTGAAGGCACCCTCTTAATTCACAACGACTCCTCTATTCTCAATACCACCCTCCCCCTAAAAACTTAGACCCCCCCCCCCCCCCCTAATTTCAATTCCTGGGGAAACCCCTGCGGCGACGACAGCTTCAGGAACACAATCGCTATGCACTCGCTTCCATCTGTCGCCATATCAATGGCGGTCGACGGCTGCCAGCGTAAGTTGCCAGCGGCGCCCGCGCGTTGTTTTGAACTACCGCCGCTAGATGGCGCGGAATTTGTGGATCGGTCTATTTCCTCCTTTATGCTGAGAATGAAGATCTATGTAGGTGCATTTTAGATTAGATATAAATTATCTTATGAAGACGTGCACGTTTCAAACGCCGAAAGCATCGCTTCTGCCTCCCACAACGAAATCTTGGAAGAACTCTTCTGCGCCGCGTATTAACAGCGCACCCCCGTGCGCGTAAACGATTGGCTCTTACTTTCCTTCCTACTGCTTCTTACAACGCCTTCACACGACACGCAAAACTTGACGAAGAGGGGAAAGTAAAAATGCCCTACCCCTCTCACCGCGCGCGTCGTCTGCTCCGCCGAATGGGCTGTACATATAACATCCGGCTGGTGTGCAAACTCAGTTTGAAACTGCTTCATTTTGTGAAATTCAAGCGCAAATGCGCTGATTTCGATATGCCACTTATCGTGTAATGTTATGTCCGATAAAAAGACTAACCGGGCCTAATTGCGCTGTTACCTGTGGTGCAAATAAAAAAGAAATGTGAAAACTATGTCAAAGTGGTCGGTCTGTCCTCTCCGCCCAAAGTAAATACTGTTGCAGTAGCTTTTTTTTACTATATAAAGTTCGTACTGGTGTAGGTCTTTAGCGACAATGAGGGGGAGACTGGATTAAATAGATAAAAGTGTGCTTTCTTGACGCAAATAACGCAGTGGTTGAGGGTAGTGCTGCCGGCTGACGCCACTGCTATTCAAGTAACGGGACAAAGTTGCTCTAGCTGACCGTTTATTGAAATATAGGAATAGGGCGCTATAGGCTGATTCTGGAGTAGCGATAAATATTCTAGAAACGCAAGCCACGTCACAACAGCAGGTGCGAGTGGGAGTTCGATGTTCGGTACAGCCCGCCCGTAACAGCCCAAAGATGGAGAACGGCTAGCTTACAGCGCGCGTCCCTGATTATGAGAGTGTACTTCAGTGTTGCCCGACTGCGCTGGGCTGTGGGTTTTCTCCTCAGTGGGCCGTGGTGGCCTGCGTGGGCGCCATTCCGCGCCCTGGTGGCGGCTAGATGGCCGCGCTCTCTTTTTTTCTCTTTGTTCTATGGCGAATAGAATTTCTGAGGTTTTTAATGAGGCATTTTACACTTTTGGGGAACAAAAACGAACAAATGATAGCTATTTTTGGTGAGTCCATGCGCGGCAAACCAAATGCATCTGAAATGTTTGTTTCATTTTATGTTGATTCTTTTTTTGCGGCACCATGCACCCAGCCGTGCCAATCTACAGGATGGCCGAACTGCATCATGAGTATTTCCCGCTCACAACATAAACTTCAGCGAGCCTCATCAATCGAACAACCTATACTGTAAATTCCCGACGGTGCCGCGTTATCCATACAGGATTTGGGAAAGGTATAAAATTACACAGCATAGTCACTTCACAACGATCGGACGAAATCCGGCTAGTTTTTGGACACGTTTTGAAGAGAGCTGCTTTTGTTGCCCAAAACCAAAGCAAATAAACGAACGTGCCTATTCCGTCCCCACACCCCGAACCCGACCCTATCAGCTGTTTTCTGCGAAGACCGGGAACATAGCCGGGAAGGCTTTTCGAGACTATGTCAACAGAAATAATCACAGAGGAACGTCAACCGGCCCTGCGTCGCAGGCTGCTTGACATTCGCCTTCTTTGTTCGTTTCCTGCGGGGGGATCGCGTCTCAGCTCGGAGCGTGGAGAGAAAGCTTGCGGCTCCACGCGTTGCACGTCGCACGTTAAAAAACCCAGGTTAGCGGTTGTGCTGCACCGGCTATACTCTCCTCATCTGTAGCTAAGAGACCGGTACTTCACCCATGGAGGCGTACACACGTCAAGGCTGTGTAAACATACAAGCAACACAATTCGTTTCTTGCGAAGGCCGAGCAGGCTACGAGACCTGATATTCCCTGGCTTGCACAGTGGAGGATAACACCAACAAGCCAAGCATCTTGAACAGGCAAACAAAGTAAAAACTTTCAAGAAAAGCTGGGCGACATCCGAATGTACAATGCAGGTGGGGAGTGGCGCTGACCGGGTTTCCACAGCTCGGGCGGGTGGCAGAAATTTCTGGCTGATAGGGCCGTGTCACTATAGTCGCAAAATGGCGGCGGCCAGAGAGCTCGTTTTGCAAAGGTGTATGATCAGTTACAGGTTAAGAAAAGGTTTTGGTGAAAGGAAGGTTGGGGAGGAGGAACCACACGGAATGCTGGAGAAAAGAGGAGGAAACCTCCTTCGTCTCTTCAGCGTTTAGTCTGCTTTCTCATCCCCATCCTTCCTTTCCCTCGAAAAACGTTTCTTAACCTGTAACTGCCTAGTAACCGTTTTAATGTGGGCAGCGCAATTTAAAGCGAAGCTGCATACCTCTACCAGCTACGGAAATTTTCGTGTCGTCTTTGCAAGCAAAAAGTTCCCCGCGAACAATTGAAGGCAAGACAGTGTATCTGCTTTGAAATTAGCCATACAGCATACAGCTCAGTATCCGTTTCAATAAAGAAAACCACAAAACAAGCATCAAAACCACATGAAGCATAATTAATAAGGCGCGTGTGACCAATAGGAACACCTCCTACGCGTTCCGGTTTGCAGCTGCTTCGAAAGGGGTTAACGTCATTCGAAGCCCTCGTGTGAAGCGCGAACAGCGTAATTGGGTGATAACGGCGCCTGCTGCCGCGGCGAGGGCAGCTTGCGACGTGAGTGACGTCACTAGCCTTCTCATATATAAAAAAAGAAAAGTTGAAAAACCCGCCTATTCGCGACTCCAGCGAAATCGACGCCGCGTAGCGGCAGCGCCGAGAAGCTCAGAGAGGAGGTCGTTTCGACTCTGTCGTCTGCTATCGCTGCTTGGTTCTCGTAGGCAGCATAGAAACAAACATCGTTTCCAGTAATTATTTTTATGATTCCGCCGTGTCATTCCTACGCACTGACTAGAAGAAGGTTTCTACCGTCGAAAAATCGCTTTGCTTTCAAATGTAACACTGATTTTACGCTGCAGTGCAGGAATTTGTGGTGGTCCGCGTGCTGAACGACGAAAACGACCTCCTTTCGTCCGCCATTTTGCCTGAGCAGCGCGCCCTCTATACACCTTTCCAAAAAAGACTCGACCCCAGGGGCAGCAAACCGTTTTCGAGCCCAGTCACTGGGTTTGAGGCTAGACTCTCACCGGCGTCCCTGGTAACCCTAACCGAGTGGAGCTGTGATATCGATAGGCGCAGCCTGCGTAGGCGCAGTTTCAAACACTGCTGGCGCATAAATTCTCGTATTTTCCCGCTGTATTTTGTGTTTCATGGTACACGTATTTTCCCGAGGTCATTGAAAAAAACATTGTACCACATTTGATAAAAAAGAGCAATAAAAACATATAAACTATTTTTGTTGGGTACGCACGCGACAGAACGAATGCGACTTGAATGTATAGTTCCAGTTTTTCCGTGTCTTTTTACGATAAGTTTTGAAGGCACCGCGCGATTGGCCGCATGTCAAACGACAAAGCGATTAGCTGTCAAAAATAAATTACTACAGAAGAGAGCCGAAAGGTATGCATTTTTCACGCTCACAAATAACATGTTTACCGATGGACAGGACACGGACATACAATTTAGAAAGTGTTAACATTCGAACAATATATCGTACGTACCACATGATGCAGCGTTATCCAAAAATAATTTATTTGAGAAAGATCTCAAATAAGCACAGACACAGTCGACGACAGTCACATCTTGACGATCGCACGGAATCCAAGATGACTTCATTTTGGGGCATGTTTTGGGGAGAGCTTCTTTTTTCACAACAGCACCAAGTCAAAGGAATGAACGCGACTGACCCGTTTCCACCCCAACCCGGACAACTATTTTTGGAGATGACTGAGGATTGTACGCGGATTATCTCTGGGAGGGGGAGAACAATGTTCGCAAAATCGCGTCGAGGTTCGTTCGACGTCCTTCACCTCCTTCGTGTCCCGTGAATGTCGAAGCGGAAAAGTTTGAATGGCAGGCACTTACCAGCCTTATTTCTCACAATGGAAGATAACACAGAAAGGGTACGCAGCACGCATAAAAGAAATTAAGTGGAAACTTTCAAGAGGGGCGAGAAAACGTCGAATGCAAAACCGCAAACACATAGGTTGAGAGCCGCGCTGAGCGGGTCTTCACGAACGTATGGCGCATTCACACTGGAAGCGGATCCGCGTTCGCGAAGCGGTTGCGGATGCGGTGCGCGAGCGACCCCGTTCAGACACACCCAGAGGCGGTTGGCGGTTGGCGAGAGGCGGTTGGAGGTTTCTCGGCGATAACGCGTGATCTTTTGAGAGTTGCGTTTGGCAACCCTGTTTTACAATCCAAAATCCACTTTAATCCACGATCCAAAGCCAAAATTTTGCTATTTTGGCACCCGGAAGATTTTTCTTCGGGATGTTCGCACGCATCACGAGTTCAGGCAGCGAAAAAAGAGACATGGACCCGCAAAACTCGCCTGTGCTTCCCTCGACTTCGCCCGCAAGCAAAGCCCAGCTAGGCGCGCCTTGCTGACTCAGAACAGGATGCCCCCGACTTTTTCTTCGAAGTGGACCCTTCCCGCATGAATAGCTGACCTTGTTTTCGGGAAAGAGGGCCAGTGTCCTCCTCGTTGTTCGCTCTTATCATTTTCGAAGTTGTGAACGGTGGGGTGGACCGTGGTGTGGGGAATGTGTTCGGTGCTAGCCGGTCGTGGCTTCGTTGGTGGCGGACTCTCCTCTCGTCACTCGAACGTCGATCGAGTCTACTGTTTGTTTGACATTAAGCTCAAATAAACGCCGTATGGATTACCTCTGCATCGTCTGGTACGTACACTTTATTTCTTGAGTATGTTCCCTTTATTTCTTTTGTTAGTAGTACTCGTTACGGGTCGAGCTAGCGCAGGTACCCTGCCCGCTCCGCGGTATTGCGTTGGCTAAGCAATCAGGCTCACGACGTCTCTATCGGCCTTCGTGGTGGTCATGCACGGTGTCCAAAGCTTTCAATAGTTCACGCGACTATCTTAGTGGGTACAAAAGCTGACATTTCGGTCGATCAGGGGCGGGTTCCGACGTTCTACGGGCAGAGACTAGCAAGGCAGCGAGCTTCGGGCTGTGGCACCCGGAATAATAAACAAACTCTTACCCGAACCAAATCACCGGTGCGAAGCCCGTTAAGATTACGAGTCAATTCTTTTCGCGGCGGATTCAAGTGACGGACGTGAACATCGCGTTTCTCCGTTGATTTGTCTGCTGTAACGCTAGGACTACAGCGCCTTGGACGCCTCGCCAGCGACAGGTGCCATCTTGTTTTGAAAGACACTGACGTCACGTCAGCGTCGCGTTCCGATTGGTTGCCGCTTTGCGGTTCGTGAAAGCGGTTGGGAGAAATCGGTCCCGAAGCGGTTGGCAAAAACGCGCTCAAACCGCTCGATCTCAGCCGCTTTGCGGTTGAGAACGCGCGGATCCGCTTCGCGTTCGCGGATCCGCTTCCAGTGTGAACGCGCCATTTACACCTGAGAAGAAATCCGCTGCCGCGGGAGCGGATCCGCTCCCGGCGGCGGCGGCGACGAGCGGATTGCGTTTACATCTATTTCCCTCGAGCGGCGGCGGCGGCGCCGGCTGCGGCAGCTATTCTCGTAGCATCCCGTCAAATATGACGAGAAGGCGCGAGAGTTCCCACCTCGGCCGTCTCTCCCGGGCGCTGCTGCTCCCGGAAGTCGTGACGTAGGCAGCGTCGCGCTGCGCAAGAATGTCACTTCCGGTCAGCGAAACGCCTCGTTCGGCGGCAGAAATAGGTCCCGGACCTAAACGGCTCTCCGCCGCGTTTTCCGCCCAGCGTTTCGCCCCAGCGGCAAAAGCTGGGCGGATTCGCTGGCGGATCCGCAAGTGTAAACGTACCATAAGGTCACGTGACACTCACACGGCCTCCGATTGGCTCCGATGGCTCGTAACATCCGCTGAGCTTAAACGTAAGATGAAACGTTTTTGCTGCTGCAGCCCCGCGATGAATGGGCCAAGCATAGATTAGGACTCCTGAGTAGCAGCGTAATTACTAGCAGCGGCAAAGGAAAAAAACAGCAATACGACCAGCGGCGGCGTGCTGCGACCGGCGGCGGCATTTCGTATAGTGCAGTGGGCAATCGTTGCAGGTGATACCA
The DNA here is from genome assembly GCA_037355805.1 of Ixodes ricinus. Classification (NCBI taxonomy): domain Eukaryota; kingdom Metazoa; phylum Arthropoda; class Arachnida; order Ixodida; family Ixodidae; genus Ixodes; species Ixodes ricinus. The sequence goes on from JAZHYW010017397.1 coordinate 20,817, forward strand.
CAGCTTCGCTGACCAACCACCTTTACAGCGTATATTGGAGCCCCAATTTTTTTTTAATACTGTGGCGCCATCTAGCGAGCCTTAGGTCCCGCGGCCATGCTGGGTGGCTAGAAACGTTGGCGAAAGTGCTCTTCGGGGCGCCGTTACTGCGTTGGGTGTGCTAGTTAAGTGCCCCCAAGTGCCACGTATCTGACTTGGGGCGCATCTTGTGTTGTTGTATGCCGCGGATGGTGTTTTTCAACTCACTAGAGAAGTTTTTCGCCCCGCATCATTGCATCCGCCATTGCGGCGACGCCGAGAAGAGTGGCACTGAACGCGGCACTGAACGCGCCACCGACAGAAATTGGAGGAGAGAACTAAATATATTGTTTCAGGTAACAGCGATTAAATTTCCTTCAGGTTTTTTGTCGTTTTAGGTGCAGTACACCGGAATATTTTTGGCATTTCATGTCGTCCACAACAATGAAATCAAATGTGAACAATATACTTTTAGTTGAGCGCGTTGGTGAGAAAGTTAAATACAAGAAAGAATAAAACATAAAGGACGAAAAAATGTGTTTTTTTTTCCACCCTTTATGTTTTATTGTTTCTTGTATTTAATGTGGACAAGGACGCGCGATGTAAGAGAAGTGCAGGGAACGATCGAAGGCGGCTCCCTACGGCTTGCAGATGTCTATAAAGGTTTTTATTGAGGATCCCGTGTCGACGAGCGTGTCCTTTGTCTAGAACTAAAAAGAGCGAAGTTGAGAGGGGCTCACTGCTGGAGCGAGTCGATCAATGATTCAACGATTCGAAATGGATGTATGAGAAGGTATCAGAAATAAAAATTGAAGTTTTCTTTCCATCTACGGTATGTACAAATTTGCAAAATAAGAACAACCCAGTCGCTTTGTGACGGTCAATGTAAGCTCACGGCTCTCTCCTATCGCGCAGGAGATCGCGATTAAGACAAACCGCTGGAACTAACTTTTCGACAATTTCCGGCCACACATGGCGGCGGAAATCAGCCTTCAACTAAGCGCTGTACATAGTAAAATAAAATCAGTGTTACCACTGCAAGACATAAGCATCAAGATAAGTTACGTTACGAGAAGTTACAAGATGAAACAGCGATTCTCACGAGGAAACTTGCGCCCACCTTGCGAGCGTAGATCATGTTCATCGAGGGTACAGCGGTAAGTTCGGTGCGCGCTCTATTCACGAAATGTTCCGAGCCCACTCGAGATGATGGCGTTGGGAAAAAGTATTCTCTGTTTACGGACGCAGCCCACTGCCGCCGGGGGTCTTGCTCATTTGGAAAGCGATGGAGTTTGAAGACATCGCAGCCGCCGCTGCCTTGTCGGATCACTTGTAGGGTACAAATGTCATCAGATAATATTTTGTGCTTTCGGTTGTAATTCGTGCAGCCTATTACCAAACAACGATGTCCCGATGACCAGGGAATTTTCAACATTGATTCAGCTAGCTCTAGTTACATCTGGGAGTAAAATAAAATAAAGGAAACAGCGAAGAAAACAACCGAACTTGAGGGAACACGGGCATCCAAGACGTTCATCCGGGTCATCCGCTTGTTTCTAACACCGCAGCAAGCGGGAAAGCGCCACTAGACCTTTCCTCCTTTCTCACTTTCCTTCTCTTAGTAATACAGTCTGCTTGAGAGAAGAGCCTGTTGGTTCAAGTCAAGTATGAAGAAAAAATAAAACAATTAAAACTGGGACAATACAACACATCTCTCATACAGTCTATCGACTTTTTTTCGTGTACTCTCGTTCCCAACCGCCTAATAGGCCGATCCGGTATGGGAGACGAAAAAATGATCAAACGTTTCAACCTGCAAATAGTAAAAAATAGAGGGGAGGTAAAACGAGAATGTGTGACGGTTACGATTATTCCCTAAACGCTTTCTATTGGCGTGTCAACGGAAAAATAAAGTCTTCGCCCATACTGAAAGTGACCATTCAATATGGCGGCACCAAAATATTCTGGCTGGCTAGTTGGTTATGCATAGTAAATTATATATAGCGCTAAGACAAGGACAGACAAAGAAGTGGACAGGACAGTCGCTAACTCACAACTGACGGTTTTATATACAACGAGAAAGAAGGTGAAGGAAGTGGCTGGTGTTGAAAAAAGGAGAAGAAATAATTATATTTTTAGCTGGGGCACTCTAAGACGACTGTTAGACTAAAAAAGACTAAAGCACAGTTGACCAAAACGAAAATATTCAAAATTAGACAAAGGTAATGAATTCGAACTATATACGATAATATTTTTTGAAGGGATAGAAAATGACCTCTGAACCATTAAAAACGAAAATAAGAATGAAAAAAATAAAAAGTGATCACTCTTAGGTCTCCGATCAGTGCCTCGTACAGCCTATATTTCGTTTTACATCCAACAGGCACCACAGCCAAAGCTATTCGCGACTCCAGCGACCTATAGGGGACGCCACTATCGGGCAAATATGGCGGTCGAATCCAGGTCGTGCCGTGCCATGTGCCAGCTCAACGCACAACGCTGGGGCATCAGCGAGCGGGAATTGGACTCCAAATGGTCCGCCCCGCTTTTTATTCTCCACGTTTCGAACCTCCGGCGATGTGTTGGGGTAAGCGAGCTTCCAGAGGCTTGACTTTCTTCGAGGAAACGAGGAAAGGACTGCCCACTGTCCTTCCACTGTGCTGATGAACGTTGAGAAACGCAGAATGTCTGGCTCACGCGGTTCCATAGGTCGCGTGCCGAGCAACCTGGGTCACAAGGCGATACTACGGTTACGACACAGACACCGGTAGAACTGTTCTGTCGCGCAATCCACCGACAACATGCAAACACGGAAGCCAGAAGAGACGAGCAGAAATCGCGAAAGGACCTGGTCCGGCCAGTTCAGTGTTTTCCCGCTAGGTGTCGTTCGTTTTGCTGGAGTCGCGAATAGACCATTTGCTATACTACCTAAGCATCAAGGAGAATGCAGGGATTGGTGTTCCACGCGCCACACGCGCAAGCCTTCCCCGTATAAAAGATTCGAAGTAAATAAAACAAAATAAAGCGTTGACGAACGCGCGTGCAAGACGCCATTTGTTTTAGGTTTTTGCTTTAGAAAATGTTACTACCGCTGAGGCCAGCACGTCCGGCGCGTGGAGCACCATTCCCTGCATCACCTTGATGTTTGGGTAATATTAGCGGTGAAGATGCTTTGGTGGCGCCTGCTATGGTTCCCTCTCGTGACGTCATTACCATGCGAACAACAAGTAAGATGGTGTTTGTAATTAGCATGGTGGAAGCCTGAGATCATTGCGCTCTCAAAGCAACACTACCAACACCGTCAAAATTAAAGTTCTTACATTACACTTATTTCCATCGATGAGAAATCCTTTGCTGACGTCATAGTCAGCATTCGGCCAATCGTGGAAGGCCGACCACAGCGACGCTTTCGATCGCGCACGTCACCAATAGCAAGTGGTCTATTGGCTACGTGAGCGATCGAAAGCGTCACTATGGTCGGACCACCACAGCTGGCCGAATGCTGACTATGACGTCAGCAAAGGATGTTCATCGACGGAAATAAGAGGAATGCAAGAATTTCAATTTTGACGGTGTTGGCAGTGTTGCTTTGAGACCCGATATGACTTCGGGCCTTCAGAATGCTGATTACAAACACCATCCAACTTGTTGTTCACAAGGCAATTACGTCACGAAAGGTGACGTCGAACGACGGCGCCACCGAAACATCTCGCCGCTAATACCGACGCGAGCGCGAAGACCCACCCGGTCCTCACGCGCTCTCGTGCAAACGTAATTCCGAAGATTGTCATCTATAGTGGTTCAAGTACTGAACCTCTTTCTCAGTCAACGCCAAAGATGGTGTGGAGACGCATTTTCCCCATTGGCTTGTATGGTCTGTGCTTCAAAAAATGTCCCTGTTCCTCTTGTCTTTGAAATGTCTGATGACTTGTATTTGTGTGTCCGAAAGCAAAGATGTGCAGGAGCATACTCGCACATGCATTGCTAAATGTTCAAGAACGTGTTGACTTCAAAGTCAGAGCATGTTCCCTCAGTCGTTTTTGACCTACGTCCTCCTCTCCGGCGTTTCTCTCACTGCTTGTGTTTTTTATTCTTTCTATGTGGCCTTTTTGCTTGTCAGTTTGTTTTTGTTGATTTTTGTTTGTTTCAGAGGGTGGATCAAGGTGTGGAGGGAGTTTTTCCAAACAAAAACCACATTGGTAGAGTCGCGTGCGCAATGTCGGATAACGACGAAGAAGCCAGTGCTCCGGAATTCCGTGAAAAATCTCAAGAAGGTTAAAACAGCAAAATTTGTTGTAAAATACACCCCGGAAAAACACCCCCGAATTGAGAGAATAATAAGCCACGGAAATGTCTGGACGAATGCTTTGTAGAATTTGTAGAGAAGTCAACGCCCGACATCATCGATAGCATAATCATACCTTGGGCTACTAGTTCACCGCACGGTTACAGAATAACAAAAACATAAGTGAAAAGCGGAAGATGAAAGCGCAAGTAGAAAAAAAAACATTTTGAAGACTACACTCATCATCTTGCTGCATGTCGCCACTCACAGAGATGCCATTCTTCGGTCACATCGATTGTCCAAAAAAATGATTTGACGTGGAAAAACCATATGGAAAACCACATCTGCGTTAAACAAACACGCTTCTTAGACCCGCAACCACAACGAGATGATTTTAACTGCTTCGCTGGCAACTGGATGTTAGCACGCACATCACACATTCATTTCAGCGCACTGCCCAAACCCCAGCTTGTACATAAAAACAAAAACAAAAATAACTAACAAATGGATTCGTCTTAAATGATGTTTTATCTTGCAGCTTCAGTTAGACAAGCATTACAGGCCGAAGACACTTAAAGACAGCTTACGATGTGGGAATGCAAAAGCGTTATATTCCCGCGGGTGGAATGTTTTCGAGTAACGTTTCTACACGTATTAAAGCTGTTTCAGCCGGTATTGTATTCGGTGTGTGTGTGATTTCGTATTCGATGTCGAGGCCGTAGATGTAGACGCGGTCGCCTCACAGTCGATCGCACGACGAAGACAACTGGCACAGATGAAGTCCGAAGAGCAACTGACACAGTCGGAGGCAGTGCGTCACGTCTTCCTTCAGGACACGGCGTTCCGGACAGTAACGATCACGCTCCCTCACTGCGCAGGCGCGGCGCCCCCGTCGGCTTCACGGCTGTCGTGACGAAGCATCTGCGTCGCTGTGCTTTTCGTTCTGTTTTATTTCTGTGGCGCGTCCGCTTTGACCTTGAGTGGCGCGTGCTTGATGACGTATTTTTATGGCCATCTTTCGGGCACAGCGGCGACGCCTTCGCACGTAATAGAACTTAGAAGGCTTTCGCCTTAAAAGCGGAGAGACGTTCCCCGGAGTGAAAGGAGAACGCGGTGAAAAGGAAAACAGGAACTGAGAAGTTGGGGAAAAGGAGGGGGTAGGGGGCACGTAGGTGGTCACGTGATACCCGTTGTCACGCGACTGCGCCCTGACGAAGTAAAAAAAAGGTTTCCCCATTTTACCCCGCCGAGCCTGCTGAGGTTCCCGTATGCGTGGTCGAACAATAATGGCGCCGCCCTGAGAGCTCTTACTGGAATTGTCTATACACCTTTTCTACGTGGGCGCCGCCATCTTTAATTCTGGAACTTCCGGTATGCGTGAACATCGCTTTATTCTCGCTTCGACAGTAGAACGTGTTAACATTTTAATTGAAACCGTCAATCGTCCTTGCTATGACCCTTCTATACCTTTTTGCTTGTTCGGGGTTGTAATCTCTTGCTTTTTTTTCGGAACGCATACCGGATACGGGGACAACGTGGCTGGGTGCGAGGCTAAACGAAAAAGGTGTATACACGAACTCAGCTCATTTACGTCACGGCGCCGTAGTGGCGCGTCGGGCGCACTTCCGGTCTGGGGCTGTTTGCGGACGTCACCATGCGGGATGTGCATTCATGTGTTGTTTTGGAAGAAACCAGACAAAAACCTGCCTTCTCGTCAAAACGCCACGACTGGGGCTCTACCAAAAGAGTCGGGAAAGGTTTGAAGGTCAGTTTTCATGTGTCTTAGTTTTCTTCTGCTCGCTTCATCCGAGAACGTGGATAGGGGCCTTGAAAATTCGGTAAACCAGACGTTGTCCGACCACGTTTGCTTCTGCGGGAAGCACTTCGGGCTGAATTCACAGATACATGTGGTCGTCAGAATTATTTGTTTTGTTTTCTACATGAATGCGGCAAAACCGCCAATATGTGACGGACCACTTGCGGCCTACGTTCAGTGCGTCATCAAGTTCAAACGGCCGCCTGATCGTTCGAGCTGTCGTCTGCTCTCTCAAACATTTCTGCTTGTTGTCGTCTGCACGTCCAAACGACAGTGGCCCGTAGACCAAACGTTGACCCGGTAATTGCGATAAGAAGTAAGTGCTGGCCTCGAGAGGCTTTTAAGTTTGAAGGTTGGCTGGGGTAAGTAGGCTCGTTGTAAACAGTAGATACAAGGAGATGTTGATAAGTGTTACCAGTGGCCATCACCGACTTGTTATGTCCGATTCACTCGGTCCGATTATGCTTGCGAGTTTCAGTATGGACGTCGACATCTCGGCTACGGTTCACGCTTCTGTAGCCCGAGCAACGTCACGACTGAAAATAGCGAGCAGAACCTCATCATGCGAATCAGGCTTTAGCGTCCATTGTGCGGCGTCCACGCGGAATGAATCGCCGCGTGTCACATTATTCACGCGAAGTTTTGCGGAGTAACGAGCCTCGTTAATTTCGCTAAAGCCGCTAAAGTAGTCAGACATTGCCAGGAAGACGTAGAATTAACAATTCCAACGCGAAAAAGAGCACGGGGATTCACACCGACGCCGACGAACGTCGCATTCGAATCCTTTGTCTATGGGCGACGGCGAGCTTCTTGTCCCCCTCCAAATCGCATGCGCGGCGCCGGTGGCGTCCGCTAGGGGCGCTGCGGTTTGTTTGTAAACATGAGTTGGTCTATAAGTTGAATCAGAAATCACAAGACGCGAGAACGTTCAGTACCAAGCCCATTTTCAGATTGTCGGTGATAGACGACCTATCTGTCTCGCGAAACTCTATTATGCCTTCTGTAAAAAAGTGTACGTGATGTAGAAAAAAGACATGTCCAGGTTCAAGCTTCAAGTTTTTCTAAATATTCATGGTGCTAATGGCAAGTGCTATTCTTTTTCATTGCGTTATGAAACGCTTCCCTGAGAGAAGCAGACTGAACGGAATAGCAACTAGGTATGCACGGTATGTAAATTAAATAAAAATAACATAATTATTTTAGAGTTAATTCAGTTTTCAGCGAAGCATTGAAAAACTACGTCTGCAACTCTAGATGTCATGGCACAGAAGAGTGTGCCACAAATATTTAATTAATGTTTGTCTAATTCAAAGTGTCTAGAATTGAGCAGGCCAATAAGATTTAGCGTATTAGAAATTAAACGCAGTAGAAAGAAGATTTCTTACTTACCTTTGTCATGGAGCCTTATTAAGGTAAAGCAGGTTTGATAATCGGTAAAAAGCAGCCGATATTCCTTGTAACCTAAATATAATTTGTAAACAGAAATCAGACGTGCCGAACATATATCATACGGCTAACAATGTAAACATTATAAGATGTTCTTTTCACTCTGCTACTAAAACTAAATTTAAAAGAAAATCAGTGATGTCATGCATATCAAAGGAAACTCCGACTCTCTCATTCTGGAACCATAGAATTTATTTTGTTGATTAATTTTTAAGGTGCTCATATCGGTTTAATCAACTTCCGGTTTGTCGCCTTTCTAACCAGTACAAAGCGAACAAAGTGGGGAAATTCTCTGTCCAGAAATCCACGCTATAGGCTCACATGGGGTTTATCTCGTATTGCTGCTTGCACTGTTCTACTATATTCAGTGACTGTCTTTTTTAATATAATTTTGACGTAGAATGTGTTAGAGGCGTGGATTTCTTGCGAAAGGCGTTGCACTCGAGCGTAACGAGAGACCGTTACATGGCCAAATTAATATAAAGGATACATATCCCTTTACAGGCAATGCAAAAGCATAACAAGAGTAGAAGACGCGTACTTAGGCCATGGTTAGTAAGACTTCATCATAACTAAGCATACTTAATTGTAATTGCCGAGATTGAACGCGCGGTTGAAATCGAGTCTCGGACGGCGCAATCCGCAGCCCGGCGCTTGTGCTCGACGCCACGAGGAGGAGGCGAACGAGAGCACAAGCAGCTGGACTAAGTATAACCCATGGGAGCCTGCAGTAGCAGGCGACTGTCGGCGCTGGCAGCTGCCTCCACTCCTGAACACATTTTAATTAGCCTTAATCATTCTGATAAGACAGGGGACCACATCAGTGTGGCGTATGTGCAACGCGTTTGAAACGACTCCAAGCTCCCGGTAACCAAGCATAAAAATAATAACGCATGTGTAATGCACGCCCAACGCATTCTGTGATCTCCGTGTTTATCGGAATTATCGAAGATAAATTTACATTTTGATAATTTTGTTTTGCTTTTTTACGCAGAGAAGCTTGACCCGCTCTCTTGCATAGCGAATGCATGCTTCTGTGCATACAGTTTGATATCGGTCAAAATAATTATTTTTGGCGATGCAGCACATTACGTTTCTTGATTTAATAAACTAAAAATCTGGTTATTTAGCTAATCGTGTTAGTGTTAAACAACATCAGTAATGGCTTACCTCGATAAAAAAATTGTAAGCGCATCCTCACTAAGTCTTTTGTTTTGCTAGATGGATCAATCTGCATCCACATATTGTTGTGTGTCCTTCTACAGTACGAAACAACGAAACGAACATCGTTATGCAAAGAATCATGAGACGAATATCAATCTCTTAAATATTGAATAAACCAGTTTTTTTAGTATATCTTAATAGTGTTCGTGCAATCATTATATCGAAACTTTGATAAAGCCGTAATTAAAACTGAGCCATGATGCGTAAATAGTTTTATAAGTTTGCTTTCAGTCCCCCAAAGCATAAATGAAGGCAGAGAAAGGAGCGTAACTATCATATTGTCACGAATGACAAATGATGAGGCGATGATAACTGAAGAAACTAAACGTTTAATGGGGCGACCTTGTGCCGAAAAATAAAACGGAAACAGAAGATAACAGCAGAGCGTCGCGGGCGTCGAAGTCGGCATAGCAGCAGAGTCGAACGCTGGGGTGAGTCTGACTCCGGCTCGCCACGCGGAGCACCTTTTGTACCGGTGTGGGTTTCTCGAACATTCGGCCTAGAACGTTCGGCACGTAGAACATTCGTGACTCGGTGAGACGAGAAAGTTCTCTAACTTGCGAGAATGACAAGTGGAATTAATAAATAGAAAGACACGTCGCTTCGAGGAATGGAACGCTGGCTCTCCGCGTGGGATGCAAGGACGATAACCGTTAGGCCACGGCCGCGCTGCCTACTTGGCCAGCTGCGCGCGCCGCATTACTCCCACCTTTAAGAAGTGCATCGCTCCGATGCAACACAAAACAAAACAAAGCAAATAAAAAGAACGGTAAACTAAACAGTCATTTGGGACACATAAGGTCCACAGTCCTATCGAGCGTAGTACGGCTTCAGGCGCACGATGTAGACGACTTCCGGTCGTGGAGGGCGGCGTGATGGAGTCCTTGTTCCGTCGGGTATCACCTCGTAGTTTAGATCCCCGAGTTGGCGAAGCACTTTGTAGGGCCCGAAGTAGCCCTTCAGGAGTTTCTCGCTTGGACCGCGTCGTCGTATCGGGGTCCAAACCCACACACGGTCTCCGGGCTTGAAGCGAACGTCGATCCGGCGAAGATTTTACCGGGTAGCGTCAACACGTTGTTGATCTTGATTTCGGAGTCGGGCAAGCTGGCGGACTTCTTCGGCTCGCTGGGCAACCACCTGGGCGTCGGGACTTCCATCGTCGGCTGGTTCGTGGGGTAACATCGCGTCTAGCATGGTCGTTACTTTTCTGCCATGCACCAGCTGAAACGGGGTTACTCCTGTGGTCTCTTGCACCGCCGTGTTGTAAGCAAACGTGACGTATGTTAACACCTCGTCCCAACTAGAGATCATGTCGGCGATAGTTTTGTTTAACCGTTCTGTTAGCCCATTCGTCTGCGGATGATACGCAGTGGTTCGACGGTGGCCTGGTTCCACCGTGAGACGAAGGATCTCTTGCGTCAGCTGAGCCATGAATGATGATCCACGGTCTGTAATGAGAACCTCGGGAGCGCCGTGCCGGAGGACGATGGACTCGATGAAAAACTTGGCAACTTCCACAGCAGACCCTGAAGGAAGGGCTTTCGTTTCGGCGTACCGCGTGGGATGATCTGTGGCGATAATTATCCAGCGGTTTATTTACGATGACGGCGAAAAAGGACCAAGTAGATCAATTTCGATCTGCTGGAAAGGGGCAGTAGGCGGAGGAATTGGCTGTAGGAGACCGGCCGGTCTCGTCGGAGGTTTCTTGCGTCGCTGGCACTCGTGGCATGATCGAGTGAATAGGTGGACGGTTTTGGGGAGCTTGGGCCAATAATACTTTTCACGAATACGGGCCAGTGTCCGACTGTAACCAAGGTGTCCGGATGTTGGGTCGTCGCGGCAGGTTTGAAATATCTCCTCTCGAGGGTCGGCCGGGATTTCCAGCAGCCACGGCGAGTTGTTGTCCTCTACGCAGGAACTTGGGGGATTCCCGGGCGAAGATTCCGGGTGACGGCGCGCCAGCTGCGGGACCTTCGTGAGGGTGTGTTCGGTTCGGATTATCCTCTGACGCTACTTGCGGATGGTCCGGCCGAACCCTTTCCGGCCACCTAATGGAGGGTTCATCACTATATCGGTCAACGTCGTCTCCTGGGCTGACAGTGGACCCTTTGTTGTCGCCTCCTCGGCGCGGCTTTTCGAGGGCGAGAGTGCCTCTGCGCCTTTTCGACGAATCTTCGGGATAGTGACGCACTCTATTAGCGGGGAGATGTTTCGGTGGCGCCCTCGTTCGGTTACCTTTCGTGACGTCATTACCTTGTGAACAACAAGCCCGATGGTGTTTGTAATGAGCGTTCTGGAGGCTTGAAATCATTGCAACACTGCCAACACCGTCAAAATTGAAGTTCTTACATTCCTCTTATTTCCATCGATGATACATCCTTTGCTGACGTCATAGTCAGCATTCGGCCAATTGTGGTGAACTGACCACAGCGACAATTTCGATCGCCCACGTCGCCAATATAAGAGGCCGATCGCGACCTTGTCGAGTCAGTCTCGCCCCAGCGTTCGATCCTCCTGTTACGCCGACTTCGACGCTCGCCACACTTTGTTGTTATCTTCTGTTTCCTTTTTGTTTTGGGCCCAAGTTCGCCCCATTAAACGTTTCAGTTTACTCAGTTATTTTTTGTTTCGTCACCTAGTCATTTGTGACAATATATATATATATATATATATATATATATATATATATATATATATATATATATATATATATATATATATATATATGTGTGTGTGTGTGTGACGAGCCGCAAAAGACGACTCGTGCGAGCACCGGTGCCGCGCGTGCGAGCACGAGGAAAAGAGAAAATAAAGAGAGAAGTTTTGCATAAAATCTAGGAGGTTGACGTGTCTTTTTGAGCTCGAAACCCACTTGTCTTGACGACCACAACCAATCGTCACAATATATAGTCTCTGTACACCATAATCTATAAGTATTCTGTACAAAGTCGATAAATGTTTTTGTAAGGATGACCTCTTGTTTAAACGTTCGGTGAATAAGCAACAAAAACGAACACGTGGATATGCCTAATATTTCATTCTAACCGCTGCACATTTGTTCTAAGAATAGGCAAAAGATGATACGTACAAGGCATCTGTATAGATGTTTTTGATAGTAGAAATAGTACCAGAGCTCCTTCCCGCGGTGGCTTAAACATGATTCAAATAATATTTGAACACACGGTTCGAATCCTCCAAGTACAGTATCGTTTTCATTGGAACGATACAGAAGGTAATATTTATGTTTATCAGTAAACAGCTGAAATCAAATAACAACACCATGTAATAAAACTTCTAAAATAATTTCACTCGAGTGCCGATATTCAAACGCTCCCTCAGCAGGAACACTAATCACAAGAAGTGATTAAGCGTATAAATGTTCAGATTATTGTTTTATTTATTCCATGCACACCAACCCTTCTCTGGCGTAGGACTAGACTCTTTGGATAAACAGTGGCGTACTTCAAGCATCGCAGCTTGAGAAGCTCCTTCTCAGTGATCGCATTGCGCCATGGGGGAGATGGGGATACATTAAGTGTTTTCCGAAAGTGTAAGATACATTTATTTAAACAATACAAATTTGATTTAGACGTATAGGTTGTGAGTCCGACGCTCATCCAAGGAAATATTAGGCTTCTTCATGATAGGGACGAGAAATTTAATTAGCTGCAGAAGTGTTCGCTAAGAACAAATGACACAAATATGTCGGTCCTAGCAACACACAATCATACCCTGATAATTTAGGTGGTATTAATCAATAACGCACTTTTACAGTGTTCAATTCTCCCTGGGAATATAACAGTTTCTGCAGTTGTAAGTGCTAAATGACCTTAACAATACCAAGCAGGATGTTCTAATGCTTTACATGAACTCAGCTACGACTTGACATTTCACGAGGACAAAATTCACCATACAACGTCCTTGATAAATACTAGAACGTGTTCCGCACACGCGACGACTTTTCTCGCTTACTGCTTTGCAAGTTCTTCGATTCATAATTCCGCATATGTTAAAGACAAAGCTACTTCACTGGCAAGTATATATCTTAAAAAAAAACTCAATATTTCAATGACAAAGTTCGACTCTAAAGATTGATGGTTGCAGCGCGTCTCCCACCGGTGTGGGCGGTGTTTTATACCACCCAATCTTCTGAGTGAACAAAGAATGGGTAGCTTAAGCGGACGCAGATGTGACTGTCGTTTCGGCGTCCCAAACTTTGATTGGTGTTTTCTATAACTATATTACGACTGCAGAGGAGAGAGGTACTGTTGGACGACGCATGGTGTTAATCTATCTTTATTGCTGCGGTACCGTGAGAATTTCTGTGCAGCGCAAAATTACAAAGCTATGACATTACCTGGCGCGCTATAGGCGACATGATAAATACATTATACCAGAAGAGCACACGTCCCAGCCGGGCACTAGAGCTCAATGTAAGATCCTTTACCAACTAAAACTTAAAAGAAAAAATTAAAATGGTGAAGTTTGCTTATCATTTTACATTTCGACTTATTTTCATCTTTACACAAGTACTAGCCAAGCCTGCCCACTTCAACAAAACAAGGTACGTACCAACCAAGCGTTAGTGGAACTCTTCTTTTGAAGTTCTTTCCTCTGCTCTTCCGATAATTTTGCAGAATCGGAACATGCTAGCAAAGCTGCAACTACACAAAAAAATACAATCATCGCTTTGTAAAGCCCTGGCTCAAAGATGCATCGTAGGAACGGAGAGGCCTATATCAAACCCTGAAGCTGCTGACATTTAGAAAGGTCGTGACGGCCTGGAGCTGAGCCGTGTTGATTTGATAGTTCATCAGTGTGGGTCTCTGTTTTCTCCTTTCCTTGGCTTTTCTTCTGCGTTCAGCTAGCATTCCAAGAAAAAAGAAAGGTCATTTGATGTTGTTTACTTGACCAACAAGGATTTAACAGATAGGCGGTAAAAAGGGCTGATGCTAAGTATAGTATAGAAAAAATAAAACTTGTATGCTCTGAATTGACGAACAAACAAAACAATCTTTCCCTACAAAGCACAGCCAGTGGTCACACTTGAGCCTGTCAGTTTGTTTCCTCATCAAACCAAGAAAATAATTGTACAAACGCACATTTTTCTACAACATGGAGTCAAGTGCAGAACATTAGTTTCAGATCATTTGTAGAATATTTGCTGTTTATGATTTAGCAGGATTAAGAAAACGTTACGTTTATTTACTTCAGGTTTTTTTAGCGAAACGGGGGCTGCTATTTTGAGACTAGCGGAAAGTAACATTCAAGTTCAGATTTTATTCGACCGCCAATAAATCCAAAAGGATCATGCGCCGCTTACGCCTGATTTGCTTGTACTGATTTTGCTTTCAGTTTTTGCAGTTTCGACCACCGGGAAATCTCAAGCTAATATCTCATCAGGCGATTCGAGATTTTTTTAATAATATTTTTTCACATTATTTAACTTTTCAGAACAATCAAGTTTCTGACTTTTAAAGCTGGCTAATATACTTTCGTTTGTGTTCGCCTAACTATTACTGTTTACAATACGATGCTACTACAGGCGGTATGGCAACCGACATATCTACCACAGTTTTGTGGGCAAAAATGTTGTTTTTGTCTGCTAATTTAGGAACTTGAAATCTCAAGAAACACAAGGTATCACGAAACTCAATATACCTTAATAATAATAATAATAATGATAAATATTTATTTTCAAGTGCCCCAAAACAACCAACAGGTCTTTTCTTTGGTACACATAATAAATGAGGAATTAAAATAACAGAGACATGGCAGAAATACACAAACGTTACAAATTGGCAACAAGTACTTTCATTTTCATCGCGAACACCCGAGAGTCGCTAAATATATCCACTTCAGCATTGTTGATGCGGTTAAAAAGCAGTTGGCAGCGTGATAAAGGCGAGAGATCACAGACAGTATTAATGTAAAAAGTACAATGATTTCTAGTGGGTCGGGAGGGAACATGTAAATTAACATCACTTAAAAGCGAGCCACTATCTGATACACCGTTTACTAACTTATGAAAAAAGACTAAGTCACGTTCCGCTCTTCTATCGGACAAGTTTGTCATCGAAACTTTTTTAAGAAGAAATTCATAATCAAAATAGAAGCGACGTTGAGAATATCGATCATACACAATGCGTATTAACCTCTTCTGTACATTTTCAATGTTCAATGCCTGAGTTTTATTTAACGCATTCCAAGCTACTGAAGCAAATTCAAGTCTAGACCTGACTAGGGCACAGAATAACCGAACCAAGGAAGCCGGGTTATTAAAGTGCTTCGTAATACGAGATATAACACCAAGCATTCTTGTTGCACTGCCAACGACAAATGACACGTGGGCAGTAAACGTTAGAACATTATCAAGGTATACGCCAAGGTCTTTTATAACAGAAAGACGTTTGATAGGCATCCCTCTAAAACATAATCGCAGTCTATTATGGTGTGACGCCTTGAGAAAGATACGACTTTTGTTTTCAATGGATTCAGAGATAAGTTATTCGCTGTACACCATATAGCAATCTGTGAAACATCATGCTGTAGAGCGTTGCAGTCGATAGAAGAGTGAATATTCATAAAAAGCTTGATGTCATCGGCAAACAACAATATTTGAGCGTTATCAACATATGACGGCAAGTCGTTGATGAATATCAAAAACAACAACGGGCCAAGGATGGAGCCTTGAGGGACACCAGATGTGGAAAGAAGTGGTCGGAATGACTGTTATCTACACGAACTGTGTTCCGTCGAGATGATAAATAACTACGGAACCAGTTACATAGCTCTGGGCAACAACCATATGACGATAATTTGTGTAACAGCAATTCATGGTTTACTTTATCGAAGGCTTTTGACATGTCAAAAAAGATACAATCAACTTGTCCTCTGTTTGTAACAACAGGGGCAGAGTAATTTAAAAAAGAGCAAAGATTTGTTTCAACCGAACGTCCCTTCAAAATACCATGCTGACACTCTACAAACTTATGCCGAAAATAAAAAAGAATCCGGGAATACATAACCCGTTCAAAAACTTTAGAAAACCCAGAGAGCAAAGATATTGGGCGGTAGTTGCTTTTCACAGAGTTGTCACCTTTTTTCAAAACTGGTACAACAACCGCTTTTTTCCAAAGGAAAAAAGCGGTTGTTGACCTTATTCAGAGTCTGGTTATTTTGACCCTAAATTCAAAAAGAAGTGTCAGAGTTAGGCATCACTGCGGTTGTTCGGTTGCCGCCTGGCTTTTTTGGGCATTACACTCTAAGAAAAAATGGAGGAAAAAGGTAGCAATGGCGCGTCTTCCTCCCTTCTACTGACGCGCCCCCAAGCGGACACGAGAAGAAGGGAGGAACGAGACGTTTTCCTCCTTCTCCAGGCAGACGGGAGAAAGCTTTCGCCCTCCCGACTCATCTTCTTTCGGTTTCGTTTTTCGAGCACGTCGCGCACGTTGTTTAATAAATGTTGTTGAGTTGATTGAGCTTCAGCGGCAGCGAAGGCCGCCTGTAATTCCGTCTTCTAGTCCAAACGTGCAGAACATTTCGGTTGCATTGACGTTTTTACCACTAATTTTATCAAACGAGCAAACGAAGCCGCTAGAAACAGCGAAGTTCCGGAGCAGTGCCAGCAGCGCTACGTACACTGGGTAAGATGGCCGTCTCTGGATTGCGGGACCCACGCGGAACTACAGTAGCGGAACCACGCGGAACTGTGTCGACGTTTTCGACGTTATGGAAATCGCAGGAACTGCGTCCAAGGCAGGCAGGTTTTCCTGCCGGCTGCCTGGGTGCCTTCCGTGCTGAGTTCGGTTCTGTTTTCCCGTGCCGAGTGCCAACCGGCGTTCAACGTGGTTCTGTATTTCTGCGTGTCAGCAACATAGCAGCAACATCGTGATGGCAGTGTTGTGCGTAGTGAACAGAAGACTGGAATTATCGCCGATGTGACCGTGTGTTCGCGTATCAGTAGTGTAACAACAAGATGAGATGACGTAAACTGTCGGGCATTGATGCCGCTGGTCGGGCCGTGATCGGAGGGGGCGGGGTGTCGCAGGTTGACATTCCGCTTTACATTAAAGAGTTTAAGACCACTTGAGGGATTAGGTGCAGTCGATCGACGTGCGGATAGTCATGTTGGAACGCTGGTCTGAACGGTAAGCTCCTATCGTACTGTGGCCAATGTGACTGTCGGTCCCCGAGAGCGATTGCGCTCTGGGGAAAAGACTGAACAGTACGAAATTATGACGGAAAGTACGTATACTTACAATGGAATTTTAGCATTAAAAAAAAACAGGTAAAATCGAAAAAAAAGCTATCCTTTATTTTGCTGTTTAAATATACTACGGTTCCTGGAGAAACTGCCCTCCAAGTGGCGCGCTGGGATGAGCGCTAGAAGTTTTCGAGCTCGCCACGGCGTAGCTCCGTACACTTAACACCTGCCGCAAGTCGCGGCTTTGACTGCATTCAAGTTGATCGAAAAGCGATTTCTCTGCCCGTGAAGCATCACTTCCAGCTGAGTGAATATCCGCTCTACAGAGATTAATTCAAGACGGCAATTGCAGCCGTGCGCGAACAGCACAAATAGAAAAACAAACACTACAATAGAAATACTGGCTACGAAGTGCCGTGCGGGGAAACAAACTCATGGCTTGGAACCGCATTGGAGCGGCTCGATTTATTGGCTTTCAAATAATTACGGCATGATCGAGCGTTTTCTTTTTAATAAGAGATTCATCCCCTGAGCCATTAAAAATACTCTCAGATGTATGACATTGCTGGAAAAAATCAACATGCTGGGAATATTTTTTATTGCTTAGGGAGTCACCGAGAAATTCCGTACGTTCAAAACGACCAGTATAAAAGACGGAAACGCAGAGCTCGGGAGTAGTGATCGGGTTAGTGTGCTGTTGTATTGATGTTTGTATGTGCGATGTACGATGTGTATGCGCTCAATGTATGTTCAGCTGATGCTTGTAGTATGCGTAATGTGTCTACATGTGTGTATAATAGAGGTTCCCGAAGCGCAATGGTGGCGTGAGAAAATAAATATTTTTTTGTAGAACATGAATTGGGCGGTACCTAGCGCCACCTAGCCTAGCTACTTGCGATTACTCTGCTTGACCCTGCCATCTGGTGGCAAGCGATTTAACCTCCTTTTACGCTACGCGGCTACGCCATAATTTCGTGTTACCGTGCTGAAATGAGCCAAGAGGCTGCTTCGGATTTGCTTTTTTTGAGAGCGGCTTTTGGTTTTGCGGGCGAATGGTTTACCACTCCTCCGTGATGTGCGGTTGACGCAACGGTTGACGAAGGAATTGTGGCTCGAGGAATAGCAAAGGTAAGACATAAAGTGCGCGAACTGGGTGCCGGTTGTCTCCGTTTAACATCGCAGTGCTGACGATGAGAAGACTGAGTGACTGCATGCTTTCGAAACGTAAGTTTCTTTACCTGC
>JAZHYW010017399.1:0-42578 GCA_037355805.1 Ixodes ricinus
CCACGCGCGTCAGCAAGCAAGTGCGTGCGTGGCCGAGTGGTTACCGCGCTTGACTTTCGTGCGGAGGCCCAGGGTTCGATTCCTGGGAGTTCCGCGGATTTTATTTATGCTTCCAGTTTATGTTCTGGTGGATTCGAGAACATTGTTGTTTATTCTAGGCCCGAATGTTCTACGCGTCGAACCTTCCACGCCGATTATTCCAGAAGCCCACGCGTGTACATAAGGGGCTCCGCGTGGCGAGCCGGAGTCAGTTTCGCCTCAGCGTTCGATCCTGCTGCTTCGCCGCTTTCGACGCCCGCGACGCTCTGTTATTATCTTCTGTTTCCTTTTTACTTTTGGGCACAAGTTCGCCCCATTAAACGTTTAGTTTCTTTTGTTATCACCGCCTCATCAGTTGTCATTCGTGACATTTTGGTGGAGGTGCGGGGTAACGCATGCCCCTGCCGCGTACCCCTCCGAGTTCCGACAGCGCAAGTCCGAACACAAGGCCCCAAGAACCCAACGAAGACCAGACCGAGCTCCGATCAAGTCGCCGGAACCTTGGCCTACCCCCGGAGTTAGGACCCTTGCCACCTAGGACCAGGCCAACAAGGACGACGACGATGGCCGACCAGGCCCAGACCCCGGCCGCTCCTGCCGTTGTATACCTACCCGTGGCCCCCAGAACTCCGACGCCTTTCCACGGAGACGCCCACGAGGACATCGAGGACTGGCTGCAACACTATGAACGTGTGGCCCGCCATAACGGCTGGTCAGCTGAGCACTGCTTGCAGAACCTTTACTTTTCGCTGGAAGGGACTGCGAGGCACTGGCTGGAAAACCACGAGGCTTCTTTGACGTCGTGGGAAGTGTGCAAGCAAGAACTGAAGAAGACGTTTGCCTGCCAACACCGACGCGAGAGGGCCGAAGATATCCTTCGAACAAGGACCCAAGGCCCGAATGAAAGCATCACCAGCTTCGTCGAGGATGTTTTGCGCCTAGTCGCTCGCGCCGACCCTCAAGCCACCGACGAAAAGAAGCTGCGGATACTAATGCGAGGTGTAAAGGACGACATCTTCGGTGGTCTTGTTCGGAACCCCCATCGACTGTCGAAGATTTCGTCACGGAGGCCACGAACATGGAACGTGCCCTCCTCGCAAGAGCCAGCCACTACCATCGGCACTCGAGCGTAGCTGCTGCTCCTGCATCGGGCTACGACATCAGTCCAAGCATCCCCGGCCTTCGCGACATCATCCGTGACGTCGTCCGGGAGGAGCTTAAGAAGCTCCTGCCGACTGCTGAACGCCCGGCCTCAATCTCCATTGCCGAGGTGGTCCGAGACGAGGTTCAGCGAGCGATCCAACCAGATGTCCCTGTCACCGTGGCCGCACCCGAAGAACCGACGCTGACCTACGCCGCCATGGCCCGACGACCGCCGCAAGCTCACCGCCAGGTCACGGCACCACCCCGACGTGAACCTCCAGCGCCGCAGTATTCCCGACGCCAGGAAGATCGGGCGCACGGCCACCCGGAACCAGCAGCGCCACGAAAGACCGACGTGTGGAGGACGGCCGATCGACGCCCGTTGTGCTATCACTGCGGTGAAGCCGGCCACATTTACCGCCGATGCCCCTACAGACAACTGGGGCTGCGCGGGTTCCACCCGAACGACCCGCGCCCAAGGTACGACGAGCGCCCTCGCGACATCGAGGAGTACCTCCGACGCTCGCCCTCCCCAGTGTCGTCTCTCCGCCGTGAAGCCCGCTCCCCATCGCCACGACGTTCAGCGTCCCCAGCGCCACGACCCCGCCGAGAGAGCCTGTCTCCCCTGCGTCGCCGGGAAAACTAAGTGCGGCAACGCCTGGAGGTGGCGTTGCCGAAGACGACCGAAGTAAAGAGCCTCCAAGAACGACGGAGCGCTCCCACTCTCCCGACGCTACGCATCGCAACGACGCCCCTGAAACGGTGTCCAACAACCTAAACGTCGTCATCGACGGCGTCGACGCATCAGCACTCGTGGACACCGGAGCAGACTACTCAGTCTTGAGTGGGAGGCTCTCCCGCCGCCTTCGAAAAGTCATGACGCCGTGGGACGGACCCCAAATACGAACCGCCGGAGGACACCTCATTACACCAGTCGGGAGATGCACTGCTCGCGTCGAGATCCACGGTGAGACGTGCCCTGTGAAGTTCGTCGTTCTGCAAGACTGTGCGAGGGATGTTATCCTCGGAATGGACTTTCTTTGCGAGTATGGCGCCGTCATCGACCTCGGAGCAAACCGGTTGACACTACGAAAACCTGTTTCACCACCGGAGGAACCCAAAGCGACATCATCCGCGGTCCGAGTTCTCGCAAGTCACGTGAACTTACCGCCGCGGTCGAGTGTTTTCGTGCCCGTCGGGATCACCGAAGCTTTCTGCGGCGAAGTTCTGCTCGAGGGAAGCCTCCAGTTGCTCCTAGGAAGAGGAATAGGCGTCGCAAGAGGAGTAGCGGAACTTCATGATGGCCGCACTGTGGTACTCGTGACGAACTTTCGGAATGAAACGCAACACCTCACGAAAGGTGCAGCCGTTGGCCACGTCGAGGACCTCCAAAACTCCGCCAAAATCGCCGCCATTACTGACGAACCCTCGACACCTCAGCAAGACAGTACGTCGCCTGCGCAGCTCGACATCGACCCTAAGCTTCCGGGCCCAAAACGACGGCAGCTGATTAACCTCCTCGCCGAATACCGCGACTGCTTTGCTACGTCGTCGAAGGTGCGCCAAACAGCCATTGCGAAGCATCGCATCGTTACCGAGGACGACGCGCGCCCTGTGCATCGATCACCGTACAGAGTCTCCATTAAAGAAAGGGAGGTGATCCAGGAGCAAGTTCAAGAGATGCTGAACGACGACATAATCCAGCCATCAAGCAGTCCGTGGGCCTCTCCAGTCGTACTGGTTAAGAAGAAGGACGGAACGCTTAGGTTCTGCGTGGACTACCGACAGCTGAACGCGGTGACGAAGAAAGACGTCTATCCACTCCCCCGCATTGACGACACTTTGGACCGGCTGCGCCACTCTCGATACTTTTCATCGATGGACCTGAAGAGCGGCTACTGGCAGATCGAAGTCGACGAACGGGACCGAGAGAAGACAGCTTTCGTCACGCCGGATGGACTGTACGAGTTCAAGGTTATGCCCTTCGGACTGTGCACGGCGCCAGCAACTTTCCAGCGTGTCATGGACACCGTACTGGCAGGACTGAAGTGGCAGAGCTGTCTCGTCTACCTCGACGACGTCGTAGTGTTTTCCGGCGACTTCGACGAGCACTTGCGACGACTCCGAGCTGTTCTCCAGGCCATACAGACCGCCGGACTCACCCTGAAGCCGTCAAAGTGTCGGTTCGCCTATGACGAACTGAAATTCCTCGGTCACGTGGTTAGTAACGAAGGCGTTCGCCCCGACCCAGAGAAGACTCGCGCCGTCGCAGCATTTCCAGCGCCGAGAGACAAGAAGGCCGTGCGAAGGTTCCTTGGATTATGTGCCTACTATCGCCGCTTCGTTCGAGATTTCGCAAGGATTTCCGCACCGCTCACAAACCTCACGAAGGACGCCGAGAAGTTCGAATGGGCCGAGGAGCAGCAGCAGGCATTCGACGAGCTGAAGCGACGACTGCAGACTCCTCCTGTTCTTGGACATTTCGATCAGGATGCGGAAACCGAAATTCACACGGACGCCAGTAACGCTGGACTTGGCGCGGTACTGGTGCAAGTGCAACAAGGCACCGAGCGAGTTATCGCCTACGCAAGTCGGACACTGTCCAAAGCGGAGAAAAATTACTCCACGACTGAAAAAGAATGCCTTGCGGTCGTCTGGGCAATCACGAAGTTTCGTCCGTACTTGTACGGGAGCCCGTTCCGTGTAGTCACGGACCACCACTCGCTCTGCTGGCTTGCGAACCTCAAGGACCCGTCAGGACGACTCGCTCGATGGAGTCTCCGACTACAGGAGTTCAACATGACTGTAGTCTACAAGTCAGGCCGCAAGCACAGCGACGCCGATTGCCTGTCCAGAGCCCCTGTCGAGACATCCTCCGGCAGCATCGACGACGATGACGACGAGTGCTTCCTTGGGGCGGTCAACACCGACGACATGGCGCGACGTCAAAGAGACGATCCTGAGTTGCGCGCCTTAATCGAGCACCTCGAAGGACGAGGGGGTACTATCCCCCGTGTCTTCTTGAGAGCCCTGCCGACCTTCGTCCTGCGACAAGGTGTGCTTTACAAGGAGAACTTCGGAGACAACAGCTCGCCATGGCTGCTGGTAATCCCTGCCGACCTTAGAGAGGAGATCTTCCAAGCCTGTCACGACGACCCAACGGCTGGGCACCTCGGCTACAGCAGGACGCTCGCCAGGATTCGAGAAAAATACTACTGGCCAAGGCTACCGAAGACCGTTCACCTCTACACTCGATCATGCCACGAGTGTCAGCGACGCAAGAAACCGCCGACGAAGCCATCAGGACATCTGCATCCGATTGCTCCCCCGTCTACGCCGTTCCAGCAGATCGGAATGGATTTACTTGGCCCTTTCCCGCCGTCAACGTCGGGAAACCGCTGGATAATCGTCGCCACAGATTATCTCACACGGTACGCCGAGACGAAAGCCCTTCCATCAGGTACGGCTGTGGAAGTCGCCAAGTTTTTCATCGAGTCCATTGTCCTCCGGCACGGCGCCCCCGAAGTCCTCATTACCGACCGTGGATCATCGTTCCTGGCCCAGCTGACGCAAGAGATCCTTCGTCTCAGTGGCACCGGCCACCGTCGAACCACTGCGTACCATCCGCAGACAAATGGACTAACAGAACGGCTGAACAAAACCATCGCCGACATGATCTCAATGTATGTCGACGTAGAGCACAAGACTTGGGACGAGGTGTTACCCTACGTCACATTTGCTTACAACACGGCGGTGCAAGAGACCACAGGAGTAACACCGTTTCAGCTGGTGCATGGCAGGAAAGTGTCGACCATGCTCGACGCAATGCTACCCCACGAGCCAGCTGACGATGGGATACCCGACGCCCAGGTGGTTGCTCAACGAGCCGAAGAAGTTCGCCAGCTCGCCCGACTCCGAATCCAAGATCAACAACGTGTCGACGCTACCCGGTACAACCTTCGCCGGATCGACGTTCGCTTCAAGCCCGGAGACCGTGTGTGGGTTTGGACCCCAATACGACGACGCGGTCTAAGCGAGAAACTCCTGAAGCGCTACTTCGGACCCTACAAAGTGCTTCGCCGACTCGGCGATCTGAACTACGAGGTGATGCCCGACGGAACACGGACTTCATCACGCCGCCCTCCACGACCCGAAGTCGTCCACGTCGTGCGCCTCAAGCCGTACTACGCGCGATAAGACTGTGAACCGTGATCTCGTGCAACACTTGATAGGATTGTGTTTTGCCAGCCTCCGTATTTTCCCATTCTTTTGGTTGTCCTGCTCTGTTTTGTTGCCTTTCGCGTGGCATCGAGACGATGCCTTTTTAAAGGGGGGAGTAATGCCACGCGCGTCAGCAAGCAAGTGCGTGCGTGGCCGAGTGGTTACCGCGCTTGACTTTCGTGCGGAGGCCCAGGGTTCGATTCCTGGGAGTTCCGCGGATTTTATTTATGCTTCCAGTTTATGTTCTGGTGGATTCGAGAACATTGTTGTTTATTCTAGGCCCGAATGTTCTACGCGTCGAACCTTCCACGCCGATTATTCCAGAAGCCCACGCGTGTACATAAGGGGCTCCGCGTGGCGAGCCGGAGTCAGTTTCGCCTCAGCGTTCGATCCTGCTGCTTCGCCGCTTTCGACGCCCGCGACGCTCTGTTATTATCTTCTGTTTCCTTTTTACTTTTGGGCACAAGTTCGCCCCATTAAACGTTTAGTTTCTTTTGTTATCACCGCCTCATCAGTTGTCATCGTGACAATATAGTTTTCTACATGACGTCAGTCTGTTGCCATGCCCAGGTACTAAGGGTCCAATTAATACAGTAGAGAGTATGTTGCCTCGCGCTTCCACGAGCGTTGCCAATCGTGATATACTTGCTGTTGAAGGTTGGCCACACGTGCAAAGAACGCAATTTTTGGGGACCGAGTTACGTCAGTCGAAGCTATGTATTTTAGAAGCTCCCCGAAAATTGTATGAACTGGTGTAACCCCAATGGATCAGCATTCTATCTGCAATTATAACTTGGCCCTCAAAAGAGTCAACGTAAATAAAAGTGACAGGTCCAAGATGTATTGTTATTTTTATGTACTATTTGTTTAAACTTTAATTGAATATTGCAGGCTATGGAGGGTCGCTTTTGCGGGAACACCTATTTGCGAGGGTCTTTGCCTTTCCGCAAAACTTGCACGGCCTGCGCGCTCCTTTTTCCTTTCTATTATGTGTAATGAAGTGATATGATGATGACAGTTGTCAGTCTACTGTCCGCCAGAGCCAGATTTAGTATATGTATGAAGATCAAACGTCTATATATATATATATTTAAAGAGAAATAAATTGAGCTTGCCGTTAACAATGTGTTCAAAGAATCTGTCATTGCATCAACTTACAGCTTCGCTTACGTCTCCCGGCTCATTCACCTACAACGAGTTCACCATATATATATATACAGTTTTTCTTATTTTTTAAGCTTAACAGAATAATTGTTAAAAAAAGGAGATAATAGATACGTGGGTATCGTTTTCAGTAAATAATTGTAGGGCTCGACGCACATCAGATGAGGGGAAAAACTACACGGTATATCGACTAATTAACCAAATTCTGTTAATTTCTTTTTAATCAACAGTTTAATGGGCCTAGTGCCAAATATTGGTTTAAAGTTGGCCATTGTTAAAGGCTAACCCAATTCACACAGTTTCCGAAAGAGTAAGGAGCTTTGAAATATTCATCGTTAAAATTTTGCCTTTCGTCGCTTCGTTCAAAATTGCTCGCTGAAGGGCGCGCCTCATTATGATGCGTAGAGAGAGTAACGCATCTGTTTCGAGTCTGCGTCACTATCTCGGCAGCACGTCTTTGGTGGACGCGCCGGCGTCACACTCCCAGGATCCTGACGACCACACAGACCGTCTCATAATCAGGCGCGCTCTTCAGCGCTCGGTTTTGAATCAAGAGAAAAACGTCCAAATTGTAACGATGAATATCACAAAGCTTGTTGTCTCTTTGCAAATCGCTCCAATGCGGTTATTGTTTATTAATTGTAACCTTCAAAACTGCAATTGCGACATGGCCAATTAAACCATTAATTAAAAAGTGAATATAAAATTTTTGTTAATTAGCATATGTGACGCTTATGTTCTCATCTAACGTACGCCGAGTCCCCACACTCTTAATCTGGGGCCATCTAGGGAGCCACTTATAGCCGTTACAAATGGGATCCAACTTGTCACGGCAAAGTTTGGGGCCACCTAAAATTTCCAGCTCGTTTGCCATCCCTTTTTAGGTGGCCCCAAATTCGCCGTGACAAGTTGGATCTTGCCAGCCCGTTTCCTAGCTGTCCTGTGTACTAGGTGGCCCGTTTTTATAACTGGCCCGTTTTCTAGCTGGCCCGTTTTCTAGCTGGCCTGTTTTCTATGTGGCCCGTTTTCTGCTGGTTCTAAAAATGTCCCGTCGTTCACTGCCCCGCAGAGTATTTCGAAAGGGTCCAGGACTGTGAGGCACGAAGAAAGCCAGGCACATGAGAAATACAGGAAAATCTCACTGTAAAAATGAAGCTGTGACG
Source organism: Ixodes ricinus (assembly GCA_037355805.1). Classification (NCBI taxonomy): domain Eukaryota; kingdom Metazoa; phylum Arthropoda; class Arachnida; order Ixodida; family Ixodidae; genus Ixodes; species Ixodes ricinus. The sequence goes on from JAZHYW010017399.1 coordinate 7,731, forward strand.
TGGCACTGAGCCTGACGTCTTCTTGTAAGACGTCGTGCACGTAGTCACGTCGCAACTTTATTTTTGAGTCGCAAAATATATCGAAAAATTTTACCAAGCTCCAATTTGTATACTTTAGCGAGTGCCCTAGGGTAAAGTCAATATACAGGAATTGTTTCAAGGGCAAGGCCGATGGATTCTAAACATTTGAAAGAACAGTGGTCCGCAGGTATACAATCCATTTATTTGTTTAAATTAGATGCAGAGCTGAAGATACAGGTGGTGCTTTGTTGTAAAAAATACCACATTCAAACAATAAAATAGAAAAGTATATGAAAACTTGTCACTTGCTGAAACTTTGGTGGAAGCATGGCCGTTGCTTTCAGTTGACACACTTGGTGAACTAGGACCCGCCGTACTTGCAGGTGCGCTCTCCGACCCAAGTGTGTTGCAGTTCTGCCGGAGCTTCGCGCCACAAGACGGGTGTCCGCGGCACGTCCGAAGGCCAGTTGCCTCTTGTCATCAAGGCATGTGGCCGCTGCGATTAAGAATTTTAGTATTTCATTATAAGACAGTAAGGAAGAAAGAACATGTCTTGTATCTTAATTACGTTTTAAAACTTAGCAAACAGCTGGATTTTGGAATGTAGCTTGCTGGATGTTAGAGGCTATACAGATGTTGAGTCATCGGCCACAAACATGGCCGCTAGCAAAACGTTTATTCGTGAGCTCTGCGTAAAACAAAATAACCGAAAACGAATTCGCCAATTAGATAACCGCTTTTTCTCTCGGCGGCCATGCTTTTGTTTAGTTACTGGACATTAAAAAGCAGTCTGACGTCATATGAATAGAGCTTTGGCGGCAGTTTGCAGAGTGGGAACAAACCAGTAAATTTCGACGCCACAAGGAAGGGGAGCTGAGGCTGTTCACTTGCCAGGATATACAGGTTCATGGTTATATCACACAGGCTGCGTCATGAAACACCGACTTAATCGTTTGGTCAAAACTACACGTCGCACATAAACAGCTATTTTTGTTTAATATGAAAATTCATAAAATTTGACGTTTGGGTAATTATGGTGTCAAAAATTTTGAATAATTAAATTTTTGTAATTACTAAATTTATAGCTATGGTCAGCTCAGAGTAAACACATTGCTAAACTGTGTCAAATATTGTAAAACATATAGTTCGACTTTTTTCAAAAATATTGTTTAACACAATACATTTCTAAATTCAGTTAGCCCGATAAAAGCTTATTCTTAGAGTGTCGCCAAAAGTTATACTGCATTACTTAAGATGTAGAGAAATAGAAAGGAGCCAGGCATGCTATCCGATAAGTTGGAAAAGGTTAGTTTCCGCCTTAGACGTTTCAATATTTAATAACATGAGGACAAAAATGCGTGCAACTTGCGGTTCGCACAGGTGCACCACCACAAATCTTTTTTCGTTTTTTTTTTTTTTAATAAATAATCGAACTTTGACCCCAACCTTGTGCTTGAAATAAAATCTAACATGTATACATCGTTACATCATGAGCACAAACTTATAAAAAATTGGTAAGGTTTCTGCGTAAGATGGTGGACAGCGACAGCTGGAGTGAAGCCATCCGAGACTTAGACATCCGAGTATATTCTCTTTGCTCGGGCTTGCGTAGAACGTCTGCCTGTCTTTCTCGCTTCCGAGCGCGTACCGATTAAAGCTTAACATGCTTCAAAGCAATCAGTGTGGCACCCCTTCACTGCGGACAGCGGGTACGTCGTAGGCTGCGACGCGGTGGGCGGAGACTGTCCTCACATGTCACGCTCGGACGTCTAGCGCAGGGACGCGAGTCCCCCTGAAGGCTGATTCACACAGAAAGAACGTTTGGGCCGACGTCAACGGTCGCGTGAGCAAAGAAGGGTGCACGCACAAGGACAAACTTAGTGTATTGTAGATGTTACATTCATCATCAATTTTAGTATAAATGTTCCTCGTTCCTCAACGCGATCATCGATGCCGGCCGAGACGCACGACTATACCTCGGACGGCAAGCTGATGAGTTCGCCGTATACGCCGTGCTCTATGAGGCGGACACTTCGGCAAGAAAAAACACCCCCTATAAACTATTTACACCTTGTCGCTGGAAAATGCTGGTGGCCACCAATGAGGCATAACCGGCTGCAAGCTTTAACGGCCTCAGCTTACCATAGGCAAACCGTAAGGGCTGCGACTGTGACCTCAAGAACTTTAAAAATTGTCACCCTCCACAAGTGCTTGTGCGCATCCGAGCCGGCGTCAGACGCGAAGAGTTCGCGCTTGTGGCCGTTAGTGGTAAGTCCATGGTAAGGTGAAATGAAGTAAACCAGTTTCCGCTTTCCACCGGCGACGCCAGCCGGTATTCGAATAATATGAAAGAGGTGCTTTCAAACGTGCTTCTTAGAATACAAAAATATGGCGTATAGATACCTGTATCATCTAGGAGAGGGTCCAAGAAGTCCTCTGTTAACGAGAACAAAAGTTACTAGTTAGGAATTCTTTCTGCACTTGACTATATTCCGGTTATTAACCAGTGAGATGTATAATTACCCAGTCGGTTGTGCTGAAGAGGACTGTGCCCACAGTAATAGCACCAGCCAAGTTGGCCCAGAAGTGGTGATTGTGCTGGTCGTGCCGGCAGATCAGTGGACTGTGTGAAGCCATCGAATCTCACATGTTCCGTCATGGTTACACCGCCCGCCTTTGATATTCTTCGGCGTGAGCATCCTGAACAACTAACTCACTGTCCCGCGGCTTCGGCGCACACTCTAACATAGGCTTCCATCACCATTATACGAAAACAAACGTCACCTCGCAGATGCTTCCGATTAGATTCCTGCTTCGTACCTTCAAAATTCGTCGCCCCTGCACAACGAGAAGAGAAATGCGCTGGCTGCGCCCGCGCGGCACGCTGGGTGGCCGCCACTGCCGCCATCCAGCGGAAAGCAGTCCTTTTTTCCGCTATTACGCGCATAGCCGGCCCATTTTTGCCGGCCCTGCACAAATGGGCCGCCAAAATCACAGGACCGCCTACGGAGCCACCTATATAGCCATTCGCACCATCAAAGAGGGAAAGGGCGAACAGCAGCCGTGACGTTGTACACGGCAACTTTGACGTGGACCGGATCAGTTCGCGGCTAAGTCCTGAAAACGTTGAACGTCACGGCTATGGCCGTGACGTTTGCCGGTCCCAGATTAAGAGTGCACGTATATACAAGATGACGGCCTCAATGTACCTATTACCTGTTTCTTTTTGTCGGTTGGAAAAAGAAATTTGTATACATTTGTAGAAATCTGTACAAGAACGGTTGACAGATGCCTCCGTAATATTCAAGCGAAAACATGGTGCACAGTTCAAGAAGCTGAACCATGAAAAAGCAGAAATCAATATCAATAATGAAAGTAGAGGTACTAAATGGGGTTTGATGACATTGACAATTATCTGAGGAGCAGGTTTTCAAGGTACTCTCTAATCCACCTTGGTAAATGTATGGTTAGCTTACTGGACAGAGTTCTTTTTTTAATTAGGGCCCTTTTGAAAGCTTTATTCAGTCCGCAAAAGAGCTGCTCTTCTGTTCCTCCCGGATGGAACTTCTATCAGAGGATCGGGCGGGATTGTAGATTTTGTCATTTTATACGTCCGAACAAATGTAAGGCCGACAGTGATCAGTTCCATTGTCACTGCGCCTTCCAGGAGGCATGCCCATACCATACTACCCGGAGGATCGCTAGGTCCTCGCATATATTTCGGACCGACAGCAAACACCATCTTGTGCAGTGCAGACCCAATGGAGGTCATCCAACTCAACTCATCGTGTACCTTGGAGGGGCTCTTGTTTTATGCATCCTATACAGGGTGTTTCACGAAAAGTGGACAAATTCGATATTGCGAAAACAACGCGTCGCAACAAAAAAAGGATTGTGCCGTTTTGGTCCTGGGTCAGGGGCCTATTTAGAAAAATTATTAAAGTCCGGGATAATTCGATTGTTAATTATTTTCGCGTAATTAATTTCGTTAATAGTGGGATTAAGGGAATGGTTTGAATTAGAAAATTGCTCAGCATCATCAAAAACCACTAAATCAACAAATTGCAGAACGATAGAAGGTACGCGAAGCATTTACGGCTTTCTGAAAAACCGCACAAATTCGACGGGTTTTTAAGTTTCGGTTTGCTATCGAAGCGCATCTCGGCCCCGGCGGCACCGCGCCCCGTGGAGGGATAGTGCAACCAGCCTCTGCTGCGTCGCGCGATGACAGCGCAGCAAAGGTTGGTTGCACTGTCTCTCCACGGGGCGAAAATGCCGCCGAGGCTCAGATGCGCTTCGATAACAAACCGAAGCAAAACCCGTCGAATTTGTGCGGTTTTGCAGAAAGCCGTAAATGCTGTACGTGCCTTCTATCGTTCTGCAATTTGTTGATATAGTGGTTTTTCGATTATGCTAAGCAATTTTATACTTGAAACCATGCCATTAAACACAATATTAAAGAAGTTAATTACGCAAAAATAATTAACAGTCGAATTATTCCGGACTTTAATCATTTTCCTAAATAGACTCCTGACCCAGGTCTAAAACGACGCAAGCCTTTGTTTGTTGCGACGCGTAGTTTTCGCAATATCGAATTTAGTCCACCTTTCGTGAAACACCTGTATAATGCTTGAAAGACCTGACTTACCCAAGCTCTTTCGTCCAAACCCTTGGGCTCGTGCAATGTATGTTAAAAGGGGAGGCAGGGTTTGAGCGTGCGTGGGCGATTGAGAAACTGACTGGCGTGGACACGAGCATTTCATCTAGAATCTAAAAATTAGGCTGACCCGATAATGCCTCTTACCAACATGTGTTGTTGGTGCCATTTGTGTTTGTTTTTTGTATCTTTTATTTATGAGGTGTCTCCAAAGTTTAGATGCTAAAATAGCCCGCAAAAATCAGAAACTTCACCGATCAAGTCGTAACTGCTTACGAAAATATATTTTCATAGTCATCTTTTTGTGTTAAAATTTAAAGCCTCAACTTCCAAAAATAAAAAAAAAAATTGCGTCTGTTTTAATGGCGGAGAAGGAGCTTGCTTCTCCGGAGGTGGCGACTCCCTTTTCCGCCGTCGAAAAACAAGTAAAAATCGGTTTTGCTTTTTTTTTCCCTTGTACGCTGAGACCTCAAATTTTAGCACACAAATGTGATTAATGAACGACATTTATGAGAGCAGTTACAATTTGATTCTTCAAGTTTCTGACTTTTGCGGGCTATTTTAGCGTGTAATATTTTTGGGGAGACATCCTGTATTTTCAGGTATTTATTTTTAATAAAGCTATACCATCATATCCGTTTTGAGCGTAAACATTTCGGGCTTTAGTTTTGCACGAAGTTGAATATCCCTGCTTATGCCTAAGAAGTTCATGTCTCTTAGAACTCTTTGTGTAATCTGTCGTTCAAGGCTGCAATTTCATGATACGTGTCGAGTGTTTTGTAAATTGAAAGGCTTCAGCAAATAGTTAGTGATAAACTTAATTAAAAATCGTCGCCAGTTGCAACATTAGTTCCTTTTCTTCATATATGTTATTACTTCTACACACTTCCGAATGGTATCATGCTATTGACAGCAGCACGGGTCCTCACAAGACTCCACATCACATTTGCTTGAAAGTTAAACTTACAAGTTTCCATCCACTCAGTGTCTGCTTTGGAACTGCAGCCAAGGATTCATTAAATGCATTCTTGTGATCACTTCACCCAGAGGGCACTCCAGCGCAAACACTTTTTTTACGAACAGCCTTAATACAAAGCGCAGGTAAAAATATATATTTCACGGAAATGTAAGTTATTTTCTAGCAATATTTACGGCGCGAAACGCAGTTTTAACGGGCGGTCCTCCTCTCCACTTTTCTTTCTCGCGCCAAGCTGCAGAAGCGGAGGACCTATGGTGGTTTCAACTTGGAACCAATTGCACCGCAGTACTAAAATTTGTCTTGTGCTGAACATATTGCCCGAATAACATTATTTGTTTGTGGAAAATCCGCCTTTTGATTTAGGCTTCTCATCCAAGCTGTTCGTTAAAAAAAGTTTTATGCTGGTGTGGCTTCTTAATTAAACGAGATCTCACATATGTGGGTTTGGAATGCGCTCACTCTGACCGTGTTATAATCTTAGAACCAGGGCAGGAATTCCGAGATTTCGCTGTGCATGTAACGTTTATGTGACGAAAATATATACAATTCGTTCAATAACTGATTAGCGTTTTTTATACAGTTCTGGAGCTCTGAGTGTTTGATTGTGGTCTTTATCATGCACCATTCCCCTGGCTGCAGCAGACGCCAACATTATATTTTTCGTGTTGACAAACTAACCTGTTGAAAAACAACTACTTTCGACTACTATGTTTTGTTTCTTTTTTAATTATGTCATTTGAGGCTCGTTCACACTCTTGCAACTGAGTACGACCGAGAGAGACAATACCAGTTTTAATCCTCTTGTGACGTCTTAGGACCGGGCGCGCTGCTGCGGAGCTGGTCTCTCTCGGTCGTACTCGGTTTCAAGTGTGTGAACGAGCCTTTAAGGTCAAAAAGTGCTTGTTTTCTAATTTTATGTTTTAAGTGTAAACCCTGTACACACATTTTATACATAAGTGGTTGAGTGTGTTGTTTTTGTTAGTATCGAGCAGGTCAAGTGGAACACTGGGTTTAATTTATTAAATATGTTTGTAACTGTCTGAGTCGTTCTTGTTCTTCCTTGCGCATGGGTGCTGGAAAGTGTGGAAACAGCCAGCTGAAGATGGGCGGCCTGTATTGACTTGACATTTCACAACTATAAAGCCGTGAGAAAATGGATCTGGTGTCACGGCTTCATTGCCGTGACATTATGTCACGGCTATATAGCCATGCCATGAGATCCAACTTGTCAAGTCTACATAGACGTGGCATAATGTCACGGCAATACAGCCGTGATACCGAGATCAAACTTGTCTTGGCTACATAGCCGTGACATAATGTCATGGCAATACAACCGTGACACAGGATCCAACTTATCACAGCTACAGTGCCGTAACATGCTGTCACGGCTATACAGCCGTGATAAGTTGGATCTCGCTTGTCACGGCTATAGATGGCCCAAAAGCCGGCCCCAGACACGTAGGCGCTGCGAGTGAACGTTCTCCGCGCCTCGCTTTGTCGCAGTCGGCGGCAGCGCTCCGAGCGTTTCGGATCTTCTATCTCGTCGAACTGTCGGCCGGCGCTCGCCCGACGGCGACGTTCGCGCTGCGGGAGCACGGGTACTAACGAACCCATCGTTGCCCTACAGATACCCACTGACCTCGGCTTTGAATCTTCATATAGTATAAAGCTGCTGACCCATTGCACTTTGGTTTGGCTTTGGATGCGCTGGTGTGATTGGTGACAATACTTGGACAACTCGGATACCGCTTGCCCGCCGGAACTTACCGATGCGCTCAACACTGGATGCTGTGCTTAAGCGTGCTGTGTGTGTTCTGTGCACCGTGTTTGGTGACGACGTCTGGACGACCGTGTGCGGTGCCGGAATTCCCGCTGAGCTCACCACTGGACTCTACAGAAGTATTTCGCGCGATGCCCTAAGCCGTTAAAAGCGAGAGATCGTCTTGATTACAGACCCGGGATCCTCCGCCCTTTTCTGAAATCGCGACGATCTCGCTTGTAATGGCTAAGGACATCGTACGAAATGCTTCTATAGAGTCGAGTGGTGAGCGCAGCGAGAATTCCGGCGCGCACCACCTGGGTCTAAAATTGGGGCACCGGTTTTTACCACGCGGTACCAGTGGCTTTGAAGAAGCACTGGAACCAGCCGGTTCCGCCTGGATCTAAAATTGGGGCACCAGTTTGTATCCCGTCTGGAACTGCGGTGTCTGAAACTGCGCGGTTCCAGGCTGGATACAAACTGGTGCTCAATTTTGGGTCCAGGCGGAACCGGCATTCTTCATTCCGGCCTGTGCCTGACAGTTTCTGTATGGGTCGCATCTTATGTTAGGTAATCATTGTTGTTGAAGGACCATGCGCCATTCTGAGTGCAGGCTTTTTGCAGAAATTGGCCCTCCTAGTCAATATGAGTGGCCGCGGCCCTATGGCACAGCGCATCTGGCAGTATCTACAGTTCGAACGAAACCAAAGTCAACAGGAGTTGCTCGTTTCCTTCCCTATTCCTGCTCTCCCTACGCCAAAGTTATCCAAACTTTTTCATCCCTCGTTCGATCCCCCCTATTGGAGAAACGTACAAGAAACATACCTGCTGCTTGTACAGTTATGGTGTGACACCATATCATTTATTGTTGTTATCAATGCAGCTAGCACCGTGACCTCTGGGAGTCACGTGACCTCAGAGGGTCACGTGACCTTGGAGGTCACATGACCTTGCGGTTACGCCGACGGCGACGCCGCTCAAGCCGGGAATGGGCGCCTAAAGGCTGCGCTCTAAAAACTGGTAATGGCTGGATGCGAGGCTGGTCCCAATCCAATGGTAAGCACTTAGAGCGCCTTTCTGAACGGCATGTAAGCAATATAGTGATGAACGAGACGAGCGACGGCGAAAAGCTAGAAGTGCCGGCAACGAGCACCGAAGATTTCTCACTCGCTGCTTACGGCGCTCGGTTTTTGGGTTTCAAGAAAACGTCGCTCAACGCCTTGGTCGCTTGCACCAATCGCTTTCATAAGGTGTGTCTCGTCGCGCGGCTAACTGAGCGACAGCGAGTCCTCGTCGCTTTCGCTTGTCTTGTCGCTCACCAAATCGCTTACATGAAGTACAGCTGCAACGGAAAAGAGTAGCACAAGTGACCGATGACCGCAGCTGCAAAATCGCGACGCGCGGCGCTATTGCTCCTGATCGCGCAGATATCGAGAGTGCCAGTCACGTTCCATATCTCGACGCGGGGGCGGCCGGCAGAAAATTGAGGGATAAGATAGCTTTCAAAATGGGGGAGGGTTTTAGGATGGGCTGCTTTCTGCCGGCTGCCCCTGCGTTAAGGCATGGAACGTGACTGGCACTCTCGCTATCGGCGCGCTCGGAAAGAATAGTGCCGCGTGTCGCGATTTTGCAGCTCTGGTCGTTGGTCACATGTGTTACTTTTTTCCGTTGCAGCTGTACACCGCGCTACACTTTTCTGCACCGGTGCAGGAGGTGCATGTAAATTGAACGAAGCTTTTATACACCGCGAGCGTTCTCAGTTGACCTACTCATACTAGCGATTATTTTCACCCTGTCGATTACATTTATGCGAAACCGGGGCTGCTGGTTCATCATATAAACCAACCATTTGTGTTTAATTAAAACGAATCACTGACCTAAAAAATCCTGCTATCCTAGAGTTTATGCTAGAATATATTGCTTCAGATAAATTTGTTAATTTCTACTTTTAGCCCCTGCCCCGCCAGGTACAACATCTGGCCTAAAGCAATGTTTCGGATCTCCTTTCAAGAACTGATGAGGTGGGTCGTCATTCGATAAAGGAGTCGGCGGCGTCTCATGGGTGTGTTGCTGGTCTTTCTTACTTGATGGTGCTACCGAGGGACAAGTGGTCATGCTTGGGAAAGGCAAGTATGGCAAGTATGGCCGCCGTAAGAACACATATTGTTTTTACCTTTCTTCGAATCAGGCACGTAGCCAGGATTTGTTACGGGGGAGGGGTGCGGGGAGGGGGGGGGGGCGGGCCCCATCTCCCCCCCCCTCCCCACTGGCTTTGTGCCTGGCTGGAATTCACTTTTTAAGAAATGCACAGTTCGCATATTCGCATCTCGCAATGCTTCTATAGTCGGCGTGTTATTATTCCGGAGTGCTCCAACTCTGTCAGCGCTAGTTTCTCTAGACCATGCAAATGGGATGCAACGCTAAACCACATGCTCTCGCAACAGTGCTGGGCTGAAGCACTGTGGAAGCTACTCTAGTCTTTACAATGCAGCACAAAAGAGTTGACGCCAAGTAGAGCTCTGCCGAAACAATCTGTCACCTAATAGGGATTGCAAAGGAACCTTGCGTGCCTAACCTGGAGAAGGTTGTTTTTGAATAGGCAAATTTTTTCTTAAACCAGTATCTTCAGCCTCCTTGAAAGGTTAACATCATGTGACACACGGAAGTACTGCAAACCCCTTAATGTTGGCGAGCCCTTAATTTTCGCGGCCTTTAATTTTGCGGAATTCAGTGGCCGCGATGATGTCCTCTGTGACCGATTCGAGAAGAAATATGGGCCATGAAGATAAGGGGTTTTACTGTACATCGGAGAAAAGAGGAGGTCACTTTTGATCGTATGCAAGAGTAAAACCAACAAAAACAATCACGATGTGGACACTTTGTGGGCTTGTCTGTGTCTTCAATAATATCAATTTTATTTTAGTTCGTTAAACGTTGTTGCCTGTACGTTGTGGGATGTCGTCTTCAACATGAGCAGTGGTTTTCCTCTGAAGCTGGCAGCATTGACGCGTGCCGCAGCACAACAGAGTTCATTTGCAGGTTGTACCACAGTTTGAAGGAGGATTCGCACAATATGGGGGAATCACAAATTACTGATCTACCACGGGCGTGGACAAGATTTGCTCATTCTAAACAAAACTTTGGCTAGAAATCGGGGATTTCCGACGAATGTACCCGCATGGTTGAAGGGCCAGACAAGCCTTGTGAGCGCTTTGTTTTCTAGCCTCTCAGTACTGAACGCACTCACGCACCACATGTGTAGATGTTCCGATAGGTTGAAACACTTATTTGGAAAATAGTGGATGGCAATACGCATCCACTGCTGTTACCATTATCAGAATTCTCTATTATGGTCAAAGGTGGACTGCATATTAGTAATACTCTTTCTCACTTAAAAATATGTCGTACTAAAAATATGTAGTATAGCCCATGACAAAAAGAGAATGGCTGGGCGTCCTCCAGCACATGCTTGTGCTTTTCACCTCGCTTTGGACCAACGTGCTCATTCAAGGCTCATGAGACGCTGAAACGTCGTCGTAGATAGCAGGCGGGCTAGGTGGCGGAACAATTGAGACTTCTCCCTGCCTTCCTCATTCTGTCAGTGAGCGTGTACTTCTGTATTCCAACTTGGCTTAACCTGGACAGAGCTGGAGAGAATTGGCTTGGCGAGTGCCCTTACTACATATGCATTTGTACAGCTGAGGCACTTTCTGAATCAAGAACATTGTGTATCTTACCTTCAAAAAAACATAATTTCGGAGGTGCAAAAGGGAATTCTAAGGCATATTTTTGTTTGTATCGCCCTATTACGCATCGACTCCTTCGACCTAATGGGAGTTGACCCAGCCTGTTGAAAAATATAATTTCAGCCAGGTAATTGTATTGCATTTAGTTAATATATTGGTATTCAGTTAGGTATCCTAAGTCTTTAGTCGTTGAGACGCAGTCTCTCAGTAAGTCAGTCATTTTTGACATTAATAAAAGGCTTCTTAATAACGGCACAGTCGAGGACATGTACTCAGCTCGAACAATCGCTGGGCACAAGCTGATCATATGGTTACAGGCAGCAAACATCCCGGTTGGAACGTCCTACGTCGCAATGCAGCTGAAGACTGGGCCAGGACCCCTCACAGGCGGCTGTACTTTGTATCTCTTTAGAGGATATCTCAGTAGAATTTCATCTCCGATAGGAACTTTTCCGGAATCCAGATGGCACTGGGGAGGAAGCCTTTCCACTCACCTGCTTACGCGATATAGTGCTATTTCCAAACAAAAATAAAGAAAACGCTTGTCTTTTTGTTCCGGTTATCAGCGGACGGCTTGACCCTGAAAGCCCCCCACTTAACCCACCCATCCCGTCACCCCGCCCTGCAAGCTGCGAGAATGGCTTTTTTTTTTCTTTTTTTCTGCAGTTTAGAAAGAGGATAGCAGTTAGGGTTGTGGGCCTCCAAGCCCATCGCGAAGGAGGCCCTTTGTCCCATTCTTACCGGATTATGAAGAAAAAAAACGCGGTTAGAGAACGCCTCATTTCGCTGCCCGGTTTTACTTCGGAAAAAATATCTGGCTCAGTTGTTCGGGTATTCCGTGTTCCGAGATTTTTCGCACGATACGATTTCCAAATAGCATGTAGATTGTTGATATCGTCAGTACAAAAGCGAAATATGCCATACATTTCTTTCGTGGTGTTGTGTCATAAATTAAAATGTTGCGAAGTAATCTGCCAGAAGTCGGAATGGCGTTACGTCCTAAATAGCGGCCCCTCAGAGCCAACTTTTCATTCCAGCGAAGCAGTGCTTTGAAAAATAAAGCTACTCACTCTAAAAAGTGTCTGATCTCCTTGTGAGAAAAAAGAAACGAAATTAACCATTTCGCGATGCAATCAACAGCCATTAGAGTCCCAGCTTTTTTTCGTCTTTTTCCAGAGCACCGGATTTCGTTTTATTTCAACGGTCACCCTGATTTCTAAATAGGTGTGCGATTTCTAAATTGCACGGAAGCAGAACTATATGTTGTACTGCCGAAATGCCAAAAAATCAATTACACAAGTTTAGATAGTGTTGCGTCTTATATACGTACTGATCAGAGCGTAGTTCTATTGTCAGAAAGCTATGTTAAAAAAAAGGTTCTAACTAACTTTCATAATTACGTGTTCCGATGAATCACTTCACAAAACTGAATTGCCACTAAGGCCCCAGCATCTTTTACCGAGCACCGCATTTGTTGTTGTTTTGTTTTGTTCGCCCGGACGTGACACCGCCTCCGCAAATCACTCAAATAAGTAAACGCTGTGGCACCAAGTAACAGCGTCAAGGGGCGCTGGGCGCTTTTTGGGTCATGTGATTGTCTTTTTTACGAGATCATAGGTCAAGAACTTTTTTTTCGAAATGAGCCAATTCTATGTCAAGCGAAACTGAGATAAAGTGGAATGTTTGAGTATCAGTAAAGCTATGAGCCATGTACCGCGGTCACCTCCGCAGTGTTTTTTCTCGCATAATATGACCAATTCCAGTTTAAAAACATGAGATCAATGCACCGACAGATATAGTCCAAATTTCAGCAATAATTAGCTGAGTTTCGGTTTCTGGCTTGTTTCAGGCCGGCTCCCTCTTTGCGCTGGAATAGCGCTAATTAAACTTGAGGAAGAAAACGAGAAAGGACGGACAACCGTCCTTTCTCGTTGTTCTTTTTCTTAAGTTTAATTATCCTATACCAACCCGCTCGTTCTGTCCTTATACGGATAACGCTACTCTCAAAGTCAATTAGAGGGGGTCCACTGGCTTGTGGCTGGGGTAGGCGTCGTTGTATTGCATTCCGAGGAGTCTGGACCTTCTTTGTGTTTTGCCGGTTTGTCTTTAGGGAGAAAAAAAAAAGGGGGGGGGGCTCCAAATCTGCGCCTGAGTTGTCGTCGAGCAAAGCAATAATCAAGTAAATAACCCCGAAGTAAAAAAAAAAATAAACGGGAAATGCGTAGGGTTTCAGGACATTTCATCGAACGCCGTTTCATCGAAAAAGTGGTCATCCCGTAGCGAAACTTTCAATTGCAACAATTGGCCGGTATTTTTTTACAAATTCTAATAGGCAGAAGAAAAAAAAAACGCTGCTAGCCAAAAAAAGAAAAATATTCGAGGCTGCTGGAGGTGGAGGTGGTGGAACCCCAAATCCATCCGCTTGGTCCAGGCGTGTCCTCCGTCGTGCCATCTAAGCGTCTGTCGTACGAGAGGACAATGAGAAATGACTTCATAGTTTGCAAGATTCAATAATTTCAAAGAAAGTATCAATTTTCAAATATCATTGGCAGAAACTTATGACGCAATAAATGAAACGGCGTTCAGTGAAATGTCCGGTCCCAGGTGCGGTTGACCTTCTAGTGCGCAACAGAACCTCAGATGCCTCGCTTTGTGAAAATATGACGACTAAAAGCCGGCACCGTCTTTCAGGCACGTGTAATTTTTATTTTTTTGCGGTTCCGATATACGGTATATATAAAGAAAGGTGCAGGTCGATGCGAAAGTTACGAATCTCAGAAAGAAAGCTAATAGAAGAAAATCTCACCGCAAAATCGACAGACGCGGAGAAAGGCTCACCGGCCTCTTGATGACTGCGGTGAAAAGTCATCTACGATTTTCGTTTTCGGAAATGGCATTCCTTTGGTATATGGATAATAGCAACAATCTTTTCAGTGTCTTTTTTTTTTTGTAGTAACTTATGATTTCAGATGCGGAAGGGTTCTGATCACAATTTGGGGCCCTTTGTGGTAGTCTGGTGCAATGACGAGTTCACTTCGTTATAGACTTTGACGTTGAGGCAATGTCTTCATAAAAAAATTACGTGTGTATCACAAATTTGGTAATTGTTCCCATCCTGCATAACTGTGGACTTCCGCTATCTTCATTTCTATTGGCGTCTGGAATATACGAATTTTGTATTATCTCAGTTTGTGTTCCCCACAGTGCCCCGGAGTAGAGCCGCAAATACTAAATTTAAAAGCTTAATCTTATAATCTTGGCGTAGATTTATCACAGCATTTGTCAGTTTTGCGGTGAAATGTTCTCCCGTGAACTTCTTGGTGTTGCGCTGTTCTCCGGCGGTGAAAAGCTCAGAAATCCGGCGGATGCGGAGAAGAGCTCACCAGACTTCTGATACATACGAAGGAAAGTTCACCTTTACAAACCGATTTAACATTATTTCTTCGCAGCTCTCGATATTTTATCGAACTCAGTTCTATCAAATATATTTATTTCAACGCCATTTATTTGAACCCAATGGCATTGAAGGCGTTCAGTATAGAACGATTTTTATCGAACACCATGGTTTCTGGCCAGATCAGTTCTCGTTTTTGTAAATAGTGTTTTTCTTTGCATCCAAAAGGACAAATATATTGTCACGAAGGACAACTGATGAAGCGGTGAATAACGTCAGAGACTAAACGTTTAATCGGGTGAACAAAATAGAAGGTTAGCGTCACAGGCGTCGATGTCGGCGAAACAGCAGGATCGAGACTGACTGCGGCTCGCCACGCGGAGCCCCTATGTACACCTATGGGCTTCTGGAACAATCGGCGTAGATGGTTCGGCGGTAGAACCAGCTAACTTCGAATAAGCAACAGGGTTATAGAACTTAACAGAAGGCGACATTACAGAAACAATAGAAGAGTGTGTTGGTGGGTAGGCATCGTACCTCGGCCATTTGCGTAGAAGCCAAGCATGTAACCGTTAGGCCACGGGCACGCTGCCTACCTGCCCAGCTGCGCACGCGGCAATATCATGTTCCTTTTTTCTTTTGCTTCGTAATAAACAATGAACTCTTCCGGTGATGTGGCCTAAGACGGACTTGATACTTTTTGGGAGGTAAGGATTCGTCGGGTGCCGAGACGCAGGTCCCACATTGTTGCTGTTCGTAGTACTGAACTTTAAGGCAATATCTTGTCTCCATGTAAATGATAACAGAAAAAAAAACGAGTTCTCCACTTTTTTATTTGTTCGCTATCTGCAAAACTGTGGATTCGTCTGCCTCCTCCTCATTTTTCTTAGAAAGTAAGCTATTCTTTTGGGACTTAACAAGAACACTTGGTTTTACAACTCACTGGTTTGTGACCTTTTAAAGGTGGTAATACACTTCATCGACATACACAGCAAGCACATCCCTACTGAAAAAAGCCCTTTTGAGATTCAAACAGGTTGACCCGCTTGAATCAAACGGGTGGCAAACCGGTCGATCCGTTCGGATCATACGTGATTATGGGATAAGGGTAGCCGTTTGAAACGGTAGCCGTTTGAAACGGTAGCCGTTTGATACGGTAGCCGTTTGATACGGGTGCTCGTTTGATACGGGTGACCGGTTGACCTGACACATGACCACACATTTGAACGCGCCATTCGGAAAGGCAAATTATTCGCTAGCCCTAAATGGGTATCGTCTGGAAGGTTGGTTACCTTAAACTTATTTAAGACGTCCCGAAACTCATAGACCTATTTCTAACATGGAGGAAACACGTGGAAAAAATGATGCTCACACAGGTGCTTGCAAATGGGAAGGAAAAACAGACACAAAAGATTGTTTTCAATTCGCCTAGAAGTTTATTACAACTTATTCCGTAGACAAGTACAAACGTGCAAGCGATCTGTGAAATGTGAAGAGGCACTCTAAGCTTTTATACAGCCGAGGTAATTTTAGACTATAATGGCAGACTTTGGGGAAATTATTTTCCCGCTGCCACGAGATTAGATGCTGCATAATTTTATAGATAATCTAGAAGAGTACGCGTAGAAGAACGGTCAATCGTTGCCAACAAGTAGGTTGCAGTGCACTTACCATAATAATAGTGGACTTGAAAGAAGTAATCCAAAATATATGTCGACACGGTCAAGGCAGGACAACCACACAAACACAACAACGAGAAGGAAGGCTCCTTGAAGTTTCAACACGATGCGGCGTACAATCTGTCATTTGCCGAACCCAAATGAACCACAAGAATTCCTGACTTCTTTGAAGAATCGCTTGATGCCGATATACGCGTAGGACTTTTCGAACACTGATAGCTTTGGTGCACATCCAATAGGTTGCCGAGAGACATCCTAATACGACCGCAGAGAAAGGCGACAGATCGAAGCAGGTGGGACGAACGAATTTTCAACTGCACAGGACAACACGCAGACAAAAAGCGGCTGCCAACGCGCCCTTGGCCGGATTTCGGAGGCTTTGCTTATCAGCGTGAAGCGTGTCCTCCTCGCCCGGGTCACGTGACAGAGCTGACCAGAGAGAGAGGGAGGGGCGAGGTCAAGGCGCTGGACGATGAAACACCCCCACCCTCCTAAGAAAAAAAAAAAATGCGTTTTTTTGTTTTTTGTTTTTTAAATGCAGTCAATGCTAGGGAAGAGGCTGCACCCACCGCTGTACACGCGCTTTCCTCCTCGCTTCGAATTGCCACAGAGAGCTGACCGGGCCGCGTTTGCAACCTCGGAAAGCAGGCGAATTTTTTTTATTTATTTATTTATTCATACTGCAGGCCATTTCAGGCCCAACCAGGGTGGCACAACAAGAAAGAAAAAAACATAACTAAACAGAGTAAACCAACAAATGTGGTACACACTGGAGGTGTAGCTCGCTTGAACGCCGGAAATGGCGCGCGCTGGCCAGAAGCTCGGCTTGGGCCTGAGCGAAAAAAATCAGCAGAACCCATCCTTTGGGAATGATTATCTACGTTAATGCGAATAGCATCAAACGGTGCGGAGTTATGCGCGTTCGTCAGGTGGCCGGCACACTCTAGATACGCCAGCCCACTCTTGAGGCGATTCTAAATTTGTTGACACTTTCACAGCCGTGCGCACGATCTCCGCAGCCCAGCACGTGCGTTTGTGTCACTTAGGAAGGCGAGCAAAGCACGCGCCATACGCACAAACACTCAAAATGGTACCGACCAGACTTTCTGGCGTCTCAGCTAGTCTCAACCAACGGTACTCTAAACGGTTGTTTATATCTTTACCATAGGACGCGCTTTACAGCGCTGTCACAGCTACCGGTGCGCGCGCGTTCCATGCACGAGGGCTCATTCCGCTCTCGTGAGGGCTGACCGCGGCCGCTACATCACCCTCTCCCGAGCGCGGGAGAGGGTGAGCTAGCGGCCGTGCTCACTCGTGCATGGAACGCGCGCGCACCGGTAGCTGTGACAGCGCTGCAAAGCGCGTCCTATGGTAAAGATATAAACAACCCTTTAGAGTGCGTTGAATGACTGCCTTCATAGCTCTGTGGTTAGCGCGTCTGCCTGCTGATCAAAGGGTCAACGGTTCGACTCCCAGCCGGCGCCGGTCTTTTTTATTTATATATCGACCCGCGGCGTAAGAGGTTAGATAGCCAGATAGATAGATAGATAGATACATAGACGAAAAGTGCGTGAAGTATCCAAAGAATGCTATTCGCATTAAAAGCACCCAGCGCGAGCTCGTAATTTGACTGCTGCAGCAGCGGGCCTGCTCTCGCAATGCTCGATGTTCGTGCAGCCACGTGTTCGCGCGTTACCTTCGCTGAGTCTTGAATTGAGGCGAAACGGAGTCTCAGAAGTATATTCTTTCACGCGGTTGCGTCCTCTGCGAGAGAGATTTGAGCTGAATAAGTAAATTGAGGAAACAAAAAAGCCAAAGTTTTAAAGTTCTGTCAAAAATATCGGCTCAACAACGTCGCATGTTTACGTAAAAAAAATTGTTTATTGTTGTTGCAGTGTAAGCAACATCAGCGCAATCAAAATATAAATATAATTACTAGCATTACGCGGACCATTGTAAATCGATGAACCGGCGCTCCCGGCTTTCCCGAAACAGGCTGCCACTGGTGAAACAGGCATGCCCATGACCCCGATCTGTACGTTGAGTATTAAACGGGCTCCAGAGAGCCGTTTGATTAACCGGTACAGCTTGCCGGTCACCGGATACCGCTTGTGCAACATGGAAACCGGTTTGAGCAAACGTGTACCAACTTTGCCCAGACGAGTGACCGTTTGCCAAATGGGTGTCCTCTTTGCCCAAATAGGTGTCGTTATGGCTCAAAGGGGTCGCCCGTATGAGCCATAACGACACCTATTTGGGCAAAGAGGTCACCGATTTGGCAAACGGGTCACTCGTCTGGGCAAAGTTGGTACACGTTTGCTCAAACCGGTGCCCATGTTGCACAAGTGGGTGGTCCGGTGACCGGCAAGCTGTACTGGTTAATCAAACGGCTCTCTGGAGCCCGTTTGGGGGCGTTATGGCTCATACGGGCGACCCCTTTGAGCCATACGAGTGACCCTTTGACAAACTGGTGACCGCTATGGCTAAACTGTTACCGGTATGAACCCGTTTACTTTCATATAGGCATCAAATGTTTTTTTTTTTCAGTTGGGATGGCAGATATACAGCAACATACTTCGCAAAAAGACTACAAATATTCATATTATATTGCGGCATAGAATTCTAACCTCTTCGCCATTGACAATGCGCACATGGACCCGAAGAATAAGGCGCGGTTCAAACTGTCTCTCGCACACCGCTGTTGTCTCGGCGAGGCGTTTATCTTCTCGATTAAGATTTTTACTCCACTGTAGTCTGCGCGACTCCACCATAGTCGCACGGAACAGCGACGGCTTACGATCGCTAGTGCTCCAGCTGCCCTTGTTGACCGGGTATCCCGACTTGCATCCGGCGTGTAGCAGTGTGTGTCAGTCTTTTTCATTGCATTTATGGCTGAGAGGGCAACGGAACGGTGAAGCCTCCCTAGCACTACACCACGAAGTGAAGTGCTACAGTGCTACATTTGGGAGAAGCGTACCGCCTCAGCTTCGTCGTCTTCTTCGCTCATCGTACATCTGCCACCTGCCACAAATTCTAATAGAGCTCGGAACTCCAGCGCCGCTCGCGGCCATCTACCTTGACCGTCTTCACGCGGCCCATTGTAAGCGGGCGCCGCTCTTTCACTACATCCTCTATAACACTGCAGCATGGCCACGGCAGGTGCTGCTTTTCATCTTGTTATTATTTGTTTGCGAATCGGGGATGACAACTTTGTTTGGCTGCGCAAAAGAAAGATTCTGCTTGTTTTTTTCTTATTTCGTATGTTTTAGCTTTCAGTCTTTGGTCTTTATTCATTTGGCTCTGAAGAGCCGCGGCACCACTGTAAGGCAGCAGTCCATGGCAATGAGGCCCAGGGTTCCGCGTCTAGTTTTGTTCTTTACATTCTATTTTACTATGCGGCTTTTTTTTCTTTTTTTTTGCTCAAGCGATTTTTTTTTTAATTTAGGGTAATTAGTTTGATCTCGCCGGTGTGACTGTTCACAGTTTGAACATGATTTTTCAACTATCATCGAAAGGGGGACGCGGACAAAAAAATCAGCTGTATGCATTTCACGAGGTCGAGGTGGGAAACAGTGAAAATATACGAAGGTAGACACAGAAGAACAGAAGGTTAACGTTGACAGCGGGCAGGTGCCACAAATTGAATGAGGCTCCAGTTGAGGGCGGCGCTGGGGCCATATGGAAACCACTGTTGTCGGTGGAGTTTAGGGATGGGATGAATTGCTGCACTTCTTTATTTTGTGGTGAACAAGTGCCATCGGAGGCCAGTTGGCAGATTAAGAAGGAAACTTCTGCAATATCACTTTTACTACCAACGTAAGGCTAAGACCCTATTTTTTCACCGAAAAGATGACTCGACAGTTGTAGTTTCTTCTTTCGTTCAAATCAGTACCTCACACAAAAATACTAAAGCCGTTTACAACTCCCTGCAACGCCGAAGTAGTGCGCACCTATTGAGGATGAGGAGGGAAGGGTACTGAGGGAGTGCGTATACCCCTCCTCTCTCCGCCTATCCTTCTCATCCTGCCTGCAGTCCTCCCTCCGAGCGGAGTCGTCATCGCCGTCGGCCTAATCGTGAGGTTGATCACGTGACCCTCGTGACGTCACGTGACCCTCGTGACCTCACGGTTACGCCGACTCCGACGGCGAC
The DNA here is from genome assembly GCA_037355805.1 of Ixodes ricinus. Lineage (NCBI taxonomy): Eukaryota > Metazoa > Arthropoda > Arachnida > Ixodida > Ixodidae > Ixodes > Ixodes ricinus. The sequence continues at coordinate 28,116 of JAZHYW010017399.1, forward strand.
GGCGATGCCGCTCAGCCGCAAACGGCCGCCTAAGAGCTACGCTCTAAAAAAAGAAGATAGGAAAGTGTCTGAACAGAGCGCGACACCGTTAGCGCCAAGAAGCAATCGGCTGTTGGAGAAGTCCGAGGAAGCGGCGCCCCGTGCCGCAAGATTATATTGCGTGGAATGACAAAAACTCGAGCAGGAAGGAGACGGGACAAACTTTTGTGTGCTAACTTGAAGGCCAACTGTAAGCCAGCATGGACACAAAGCTATGCCGCCGCGGCTGAATCTAGGTCACCATCGGTTAGGGGACCCAATACGATCTGAAGTCCTGATTTGAAGTAATATTCGCGTTCGCGCGTGCCACACCCACATATCTTCCGCCCAAACAACTGTCGAACCGGGAGTCTGGAAAAGAGATGAATTCTCCGAAAACACTGGTGTACTAAAAAGTGCTTATCTCGAGTTTTTATTTAAACCATAGTGTTTGATACCTGTCAAAACACTTACAAAGAAAACGCCGTGTTCTTGTTCGAGATTACGGTTTCGCGCTCTGTAGATTTTCTTTCTGAACTTCTAGATCTCTTTATAATTTTATTATAATAGGGAGCTGCATTGGAAAAAAACTGAAGACCTATAGATTCAGGAGGTTTATTTTATATTTGCTCGGACAGGATCTGTGAATATTTTGACAAAGGTGAATTCGCTTTTTTGAATTTTATTAATAAAGATAGCTTCGAACACGATTTGTTTTCGTCTAGGTTCATGATACGCATAGTCGGTCATATTTCATTCCATTTGTCTTTTTAATCAAAAGTTCAATCTAAACAAGCAAAATAAAAACACCATGTTCTCGTAAACTGTGTCACGGTGTGTAGTGTAGAATCCGTAACCGCGTTTATAAGGGCAATAAAAGTCTCAAATACTCTTGAGCTTATCGCAAATATCTTCAGAGGCTTCTTATTACGACAGCGACGCTCTCCATAAAGTACAATTTACGTTAAAATAGATAGTCACATTGACCACCTGATGGGCAACAAAAAAGGACGTCGAGCTCAGAAACTATTTTACTCGACCAAACAGTTTTCTCGGGTCCTGCATGAAGGCACTCAATATCAAAAGCTCGATCACAGATGAATGACTCTAAAATGTTCACGTTTTGTGCCTAGTTATCAAAAAGCCTATATGCGACAGCGGCCTTGTGCCACTTTATGCACGATTTTCTACGGCGTACATTTTGCTGATTTCACGTAGTTCGCGCAATAGTTTAGTTCGCCCGCCATTGAAATATGGTTGTTTGTTCTTCAGGCAGATGATGTAGTTATGAAGTGCATTTTTACGGCGTTGAAGAAAATAAAAGATATCGCAGCTGTGTTCCCGGGGAGGTGTAAAGCCCACTGCGGAGGTCAGTGCGAAGAGCTGGAGTCGGCAGATACTCCTTGGAGCGTACACATTCCAACATTCAGGGCCCACGTAGCAAAGCATCCTTGACCGAAAAAGCCCGGTGCTCTTAACTGGAACTATGGCAAAGCTCGTAGCGTCAGCGTGTAGCCAGGTGTTGTTTCTTCCTTTTAAATTCATGCTCCGTTTAAAGTGCTGATGAACAGCAGCGAAGGCGCCCGAGCGAAGCTAACATACCTAAGCAAAAAAAATAATATTGGGAACGTAAGTACAGGTGCCGTGCGCGTTCGCCTTATCTGCAATAAATATTCGAAGTAAACAGCCAAATTAAGACGTTGATGAAAGTGAGTGCAAAAAAACATCTGTTTGGATTTTTGCATTATAACAGACACTGCTGCAGAATGCAGTAGGCGTAGAGCCTGCAACTACTCTCGCGCACGCTCCCTGACCCTGTGCAGTTTTTCAAAAATGTCGATTGCTCTGGCAGTTGTTCATGCTTCGAAGGTTCGCGCTGCTGAGCTGCATCCTCGAACAAGGTGCTGGGGCTTGTAGCTTTCGTAGCGTTCTACCAGAAGATGAAACGGTGTAATCGCGGCGTGAGCAATCGAAAGTGTAATGGTGGTCGGCCTGCCACGAATGTCTGAAGGCAGACAATGACGTCAGCAAAGGATATCTTCTCGACGGCAATAAGTGTAATGTAAGGGTTTCAATTTTTAGGGTGCTGGCAGTGTTCCCATCCGAGCGCAATAATTTCAAGCATCCACCATGTATACTACAAACATTAATGAACTTGTTCGCAAGGAAATAACTGACGAACAAAGGGGAATCATAGGAGAGGGCCACCAAAACATCTTGCCACCAATAACGTCTCATTCGAAGGTGGCGCCTTGTCTGACCAGGGGTGCGAGATGGCGCCACGTGCTCAAGCAAGTAAACTTGAAAATGACATAAAGCAGGGGTCTCCAACACGCCGCCCGCAGGCAGCATGCGGCCTGCGCCTCGCTGGGACGCAGCCTGCAGGCAACTGGCTTTAAGCCTCGGCCCGCTCGCATGCCTCGAGCACTGGGAATGGCATGCCGCAAAATGATCTCATGTCGCCGAATTATTTCCGCTCGAAACTCAGCTATTTTCGAATGCACCGAGAAGGTGAGGGAGAGCAGGAGACGAGAGCGGACATCAGAACGCCCAACTCTGCTAGGGACGATGAGCGGGTAGACCGTAAAGCTTCTTTGGGCTGGTTCACACAGCACCGTTTTACTACATTACGTATAAGTCACAGAAACATCTGTGTCTCGAATGTCGCGTGACGGGCTATGTCTTTTAACTAGTAGCCACGCTTCATATAAAGCACTAATATACCGTTGAGTCGTGGGATAAACAGGAATGAGATGTGGTAACCTAATGTAGGTTAGAAAAAAACAGGGCAGTGTGAACCAGGCTTTTGTCTCCGCATTGCTTTTCGAACGCGTCAGAACGCGGAAGGCCGGCGTCCGGCGTTTGGCTCTCGCATTTGAACGTGTTCGACGAGTGCAGCAGAGACAAGGGCAGACGTTCTCTCCACTGCCCCCGTGGAACGAGTTAAAACACGTAATGCAAGCAGCTGGTATTAGATTCTCCCATTTGACATCGTTCGACGAGTACAGCAGAGAGAAGGGCAGACGTTTTCTCCACTGCCCCCGTGGAACGAGTTAAAACACGCAATGCAAGCAGCTGGCATTAGACTCTCGCATTTGAAGGCGTTCGACGAGTACAGCAGAGACAAGGGCAGACGTTGTCTCCGCTGCCCCCGTGGAACGAGTTAAACACGTAATGCAAGCAGCTGGTATTAGACTCTCGCATTTGAAGACGTTCGACGAGTACAGCAGAGACAAGGGCAGACGTTATCTCCACTGCCCCCGTGGAACGGTTAAAACACGTAATGAAAGCAGCTGGTATTAGACTCGCATTTGAAGGCGTTCGACGAGTACAGCAGAGACAAGGGCAGACGTTATCTCCACTGCCCCCGTGGAACGAGTTAAAACACGCAATGCAAGCAGCTGGCATTAGACTCTCGCATTTGACATTGTTCGACGAGTACAGCAGAGACAAGGGCAGACGTTCTCTCCACTGCCCCCGTGGAACAGGTTAAAACACGCAATGCAAGCAGCTGGCATTAGACTCTCGCATTTGACATCGTTCGACGAGTACAGCAGAGACAAGGGCAGATGTTCTCTCCACTGCCCCCGTGGAACGAGCTAAAACACGCAATGCAAGCAGCTGGCATTAGACTCCCGCATTTGAAGGCGTTCGGCGAGTACAGCAGAGACAAGGGCAGACGTTCTCTCCACTGCCCCCGTGGAACGAGTTAAAACACGTAATGCAAGCAGCTGGTATTAGACTCGCATTTGAAGGCGTTCGACGAGTACAGCAGAGACAATGGCAGACGTTCTCTCCACTGCCCCCGTAGAACGAGTTAAAACACGCAATGCAAGCAGCTGGCATTAGACTCTCGCATTTGAAGGCGTTCGACGAGTACAGCAGAGACGAGGGCAGACGTTATCTCCACTGCAACCGTGGAACGAGTTCGAACACGCAATGCAAGCAGCTGGCATTAGACTCTCGCATTTGAAGGCGTTCGACGAGTACAGCAGAGACAAGGGCAGACGTTATCTCCACTGCCCCCGTGGAACGAGTTAAAATACGTAATGCAAGCAGCTGGTATTAGACTCCCATTTGAAGGCGTTCGACGAGTACAGCAGAGACAAGGGCAGACGTTATCTCCACTGCCCCCGTGGAACGAGTTAAAACACGCAATGCAAGCAGCTGGCATTAGACTCTCGCATTTGAAGGCATTCGACGAGTACAGCAGAAACAAGGGCAGACGTTATCTGCACTGCCCCTGTGGAACGAGTTAAAACACGTAATGCAAGCAGCTGGTATTAGATACGCATTTGAAGGCGTTCGACGAGTACAGCAGAGACAAGGGCAGACGTTATCTCCACTGCCCCGTGGAACGAGTTAAAACAGGCAATGCAAGCAGCTGGCATTAGACTCTCGCATTTGACATCGTTCGACGAGTACAGCAAAGACAACGGCAGACGTTATCTCCACTGCCCCCGTGGAACGAGTTAAAACACGTAATGCAAGCAGCTGGCATTAGACTCTCGCATTTGAAGGCGTTCGACGAGTACAGCAGAGACAAGGGCAGACGTACTCTCCACTGCCCCCGTGGAACGAGTTCAAATACGCAATGCAAACAGCTGGTATTGAGACTCTCGCATTTGAAGGCGTTCAACGAGTACAGCAGAGACAAGGGCAGACGTTATCTGCCCCCGTGGAAGGAGTTAAAACACGTAATGCAAGCAGCTGGTATTAGACTCTCGCATTTGAAGGCGTTCGACGAGTACAGCAGAGACAAGGGCAGACGTTCTCTCCACTGCCCCCGTGGAACGAGTTAAAACACGTAATGCAAGCAGCTGGTATTAGACTCTCGCAATTGAAGGCGTTCGACGAGTACAGCAGAGACAAGGGCAGACGTTATCTCCACTGCCGCCGTGGAACGAGTTAAAACACGTAATGCAAGCAGCTGGCATTAGACTCTCGCATTTGAAGGCTTTCGACCAGTACAGCAGAGACAAGGGCAGACGTTATCTCCACTGCCCCCGTGGAACGAGTTAAAACACGTAATGCAAGCAGCTGGTATTAGACTCTCGCAATTGAAGGCGTTCTGACGAGTACAGCAGAGACAAGGGCAGACGTTATCTCCACTGCCCCCGTGGAACGAGTTAAAACACGTAATGCAAGCAGCTGGTATTAGACTCTCTCATTTGAAGGCGTTCAACGAGTGCAGCAGAGACAGGGGCAGACGTTATCTCCACTGCCCCCGTGGAACGAGTTAAAACACGTAATGCAAGCAGCTGGTATTAGACTCTCGCATTTGAAGGCGTTCGACGAATACAGCAGAAACAAGGGCAGACGTTATCTCCACTGCCCCCGTGGAACTAGTTAAAACACGCAATGCAAGCAGCTGGCATTATACTCTCGCATTTGAAGGTGTTCGACGAGTACAGCAGAGACAAGGGCAGACGTTATCTCCACTGCCCCCGTGGAACGAGTTAAAACACGTAATGCAAGCAGCTGGTATTAGACTCTCGCATTTGAAGGCGTTCGACGAGTACAGCAGAGACAAGGGCAGACGTTCTCTCCACTGCCCCCGTGGAACGAGGTTAAAACGCGTAATGCAGCAGCTGGCATTAGACTCTCGCATTTGACATCGTTCGACGAGTACAGCAGAGACAAGGGAAGACGTTATCTCCACTGCCCCCGTGGAACGGAGTTAAAACACGTAATGCAAGCAGCTGGTATTAGACTCTCGCATTTGAAGGTGTTCGACGAGTACAGCAGAGACAAGGGCAGACGTTATCTCCACTGCCCCCGTGGAACGAGTTAAAACACGTAATGCAAGCAGCTGGTATTAGACTCTCGCATTTGAAGGCGTTCAACGAGTACAGCAGAGACAAGGGCAGACGTTATCTCCACTGCCCCCGTGGAACGAGATTAAAACACGTAATGCAAGCAGCTGGTATTAGACTCTCGCATTTGAAGGTGTTCGACGAGTACAGCAGAGACAAGGGCAGACGTTATCTCCACTGCCCCCGTGGAACGAGTTAAAACACGTAATGCAAGCAGCTGGTATTAGACTCGCATTTGAAGGCGTTCGACGAGTACAGCAGAGACAAGGGCAGACGTTATCTCCACTGCCCCCGTGGAACGAGTTAAAACACGCAATGCAAGCAGCAGGTATTATACTCTCGCATTTGAAGGTGTTCGACGAGTACAGCAGAGACAAGGGCAGACGTTATCTCCACTGCCCCCGTGGAACGAGTTAAAACACGTAATGCAAGCAGCTGGTATTAGACTCTCGCATTTGAAGGTGTTCGACGAGTACAGCAGAGACAAGGGCAGACGTTATCTCCACTGCCCCCGTGGAACGAGTTAAAACACGTAATGCAAGCAGCTGGTATTAGACTCTCGCTTTTGAAGGCGTTCGACGAGTACAGCAGAAACAAGGGCAGACGTTATCTCCACTGCCCCCGTGGAACGAGTTAAAACACGCAATGCAAGCCGCTGGCATTATACTCTCGCATTTGAAGGTGTTCGACGAGTACAGCAGAGACAAGGGCAGACGTTATCTCCATGGCCCCCGTGGAACGAGTTAAAACACGTAATGCAAGCAGCTGGTATTAGACTCTCGCATTTGAAGGCGTTCGACGAGTACAGCAGAGACAAGGGCAGACGTTATCTCCACTGCCCCCGTGGAACGAGTTAAAACACGTAATGCAAGCAGCTGGTATTAGATTCGCATTTGAAGGCGTTCGACGAGTACAGCAGAGACAAAGGCAGACGTTATCTCCACTGCCCCCGTGGAACGGGTTAAAACAGGCAATGCAAGCAGCTGGCATTAGACTCTCGCATTTGAAGGCGTTCGACGAGTACAGCAGAGACAAGGGCAGACGTACTCTCCGCTGCCCCCGTGAAACTAGTTAAAATACGCAATGCAAACAACTGGAATTAGACTCTCGCATTTGAATGCGTTCAACGAGTACAGCAGAGACAAGGGCGAGACGTTATCTGCCCCCGTGGAAGGAGTTAAACACGTAATGCAAGCAGCTGGTATTAGACTCTCGCATTTGAAGGCGTTCGACGAGTACAACAGAGACAAAGGCAGACGTTCTCTCCACTGCCCCCGTGGAACGAGTTAAAACACGTAATGCAAGCAGCTGGTATTAGACTGTCGCAATTGAAAGGCGTTCGACGAGTACAGAAGAGACAAAGGCAGACGTTATCTCCACTGCCGCCGTGGAACGAGTTAAAACACGTAATGCAAGCAGCTGGCATTAGACTCTCGCATTTGAGGGCTTTCGACCAGTACAGCAGAGACAAGGGCAGACGTTATCTCCACTGCCCCCTTGGAACGAGTTAAAACACGTAATGCAAGCAGCTGGTATTAGACTCTCGCATTTGAAGGCGTTCGACGAGTACAGCAGAGACAAGGGCAGACGTTCTCTCCACTGCCCCCGTGGAACGGAGTTAAAACGCGTAATGCGAGCAACTGGCATTAGACTCTCGCATTTGAAGGCGTTCGACGAGTACAGCAGAGACAAGGGCAGACGTTCTCTCCACTGCCCCCGTGGAACGAGTTAAAATACGTAATGCAATCAGCTGGTATTAGACTCTCGCAATTGAAGGTGTTCGACGAATACAGCAGAGACAAGGGCAGACGTTATCTCCACTGCCCCTTGGAACGAGTTAAAACACGCAATGCAAGCAGCTGGCATTAGACTCTCGCATTTGAGAGGCATTCGACGAGTAGAGCAGAGACAAGGGCAGACGTTCTCTCCACTGCCCCCATGGAACGAGTTAAAACACGCTATGCAAGCAGCTGGCATTAGACTCTCGCATTTGAAGGCGTTCGACGAGTGCAGCAAAGACAAGGGCAGACGTTATCTCCACTGCCCCCGTGGAACGTGTTGAAACTACGAAATGCAAGCAGCTGGTATTAGACTCTTGCATTTGAAAGCGTTCGACGGGCCATTGGAGACAAAGGCGCTTTAGGTTTTGCCCACTAAGCAATGGAATCAGAGCTCTGCGTTCTGAAGTCCTCGCGCGCTATCGTCTCCTCCTCCCCTTCCATTCCTCGGCGTGTACCTATTTCCATATGGTATACTGTACTGTTTTTTTTTGCTTTTTTGTTCTGTTTTATTTGTGGCTTTACAAGTTTTTGTTACGTTAAAACCACTTGCATGACAATATACCATTTGCTAAACCACTTAGGCTGAAGAGTGCACGAGTGAAGTTACACGCGCTGCGCGTACGGCCTTCTGCTGCAACAACTGCCCCAAAGCAAAAATTCATTAGAAATGGCACTTCGCGCACGCGTTCATCAGCGTCCTAATTTGGTTCTTTACTTTGAATATTTAACACGGATGAGACCAACGCGTTCAGCGTGTGTATTTCCATTCCTAACGTTAGTTTCGATGCTTTGGTAATTCAGATAAAGGCCAATTCCGGGGCTACTTGTCCGCTAATGCGAGCTGTTTGCTTAAGGACGCACCGCGGCTGCACGAACTCTCTCTTTCAGCAGAGACAAGTGCCAAAGATAAAACTATGACCTCAAGGGTTTCGCACCTAGAAGATATCACCATTAAAAATGCAATTCGTGTCTTAGACTGCTGCTTCAAATCAAGGACTCAAACCGAAGCATATAACGTTTCGGTTACGCTTGTAGTTACCGCTTTCTGTTGTGGTTACAGTTGCGGTTATTGTTGCGATTACAGCGGTTACCGCCTCCTGTTGCGGTTTACGGTTTCGGTTACCGGTTACACTTTCCCAAAACAGTTTATTGCGGTTTTTCCAATAATTTGTTTATTTGAAATGCTGAGACAACCGTTTTATAATAAACGGTTTAAAAGTAGTCCCAGATATCCAACAACGTAAAATTCAACTAAATTGTAAACATCTTAATACTTCTAATTGGTCAAAAGTTGCACACGTTTCCGGCTCCAACGCTTGTTCACTACATCTACTCACATTATATAGCTTGATACCGAGCATGCATGTTACATCCGCTACTTGGGATCATCGCGTTCTATATAATAAAACCAAAAAAAAAAAAATCCTTGCTTTGTTGTTCGACCGCATTTGTAAACAACCCTAAGAAAGTTCCCACTTGGTTCTGGAAGAACCCTTCGCACTTTCTCGTCGCTATAGTTTATTTCAACCTAATGCATACACATGCAGACGGTTCTTCGCCCACAGTGAAAGAATGAGCACAACTTTAGCCATCCTCTAGTAAAATACTGCCAAGTGCAATAAAGTAATAAAATTGAGAACTGGCTAGTTGGTGAAAGTCAAACATAATATAAATGCAATAGCCCAAAAAAGGAAGACTAAGGAGATGAACGAACAACACAGTAACAACACCAGAAAGGTGTCAAAATATGTCATGTGTTGTTCGTTCCTTTCCTTAGTCTTCATTGTTGCTATACATGTTACACCTATCTCATGTTTATTATTTCCAAGCAATCGCCTATGGTTATCAAGCGCACGTCTCTCGCTGGTTGATTCAATAACGCTAGACAATTGGGGCATTTATATATAAGAAAAATTAAAAAACCGTGCGGACGCAAAAAATGAAAATAAAGTGCGGGACGTATCTATATATATATATATATATACATATATATATATATATATATATATATATATATATATATATATATATATATATATATATATATATATATATATATATATATATATATATATATATACGTACTCGAAAATATGCAGATGAATAAACAGTACTTCATTGAATGAATTAATGTTTTATCAAACCGCCGAAATCCAAAACAAACTGCGAAGCTAGGATTTGAATTCTGGGCCTCCCAGTGTCCGGTCGGGTGTACTTATATTATATTATATTACATTATATTATACGGGCCGCGCGCTAATTGACATTTTGCATCTCTCTTTATGGCTCGGGATGTTTTTTTTCGTCCCTTGTTTGACACAGCTTTAGACCCAATTCCTCTTTCAACCAATTGACTACCTTTTCTTATGCGTGTTTGGTTGACTTTGCCGCACTGCCCGCCGCTCCACCTTCCCCGCTACCGGACGGCGCATAGGCACGTGCCTCCATAGTCGGTCTTTGAGTACTTATAGGTGGTATTCACTGAGCCTGCAGGTTCGATTTTGCCAGAGAGCGCCACCGTCGATACGCCATCTTCGAGGTCGCGGTTTGACTGGCTTGGGCACGCGGTCGTCCGTTGGCAGTGTGTGCTTATTTCATATCGTTGAAGAAGCTTCGCTGAACAGAAGAAAAAAGTTTATCTCGCGGGCGGGCCTTTTTAATTTCTTTGTTGTCGCCGAGTATCATGGATAAAGGCTGACCCGCATGTAAGCAGTTTAGCGAGCGACGAGACGAGACAAGCGACGGCGACAGCGACAAGACAAGCGACGACGCGCTTCGCTGTCGCTCGGTGACTCGCGCGACTAGGCGAACCGCATGAAAGTGACGGGAGCAAGCGACCAAGAGCGATAGGCGATGTTTTCTAGAAATCCAAAAACCAAGCGGCGGGACAAGCGACCGGGAGATATCTCCATCTCTCGTCGCCGACTCCCGTCGCTGTCGCCGTCGACTCGCTAAATCGCTTACATGCGATTCACCCTTCACTGTCGCTCGTCGCGTAGCTCGGTTTTGGATTTCTAGAAAACTTAGCGCTCATCGCCTTGGTCGTTTGCTCCCGTCGCTTTCATGGGGTTTGCCTCGTGGCGCGAGTGACCGAGCGACTGCGAAGCGGGTCGCCATCGCTTGTCTCGTTGTTCGCCAAATCGCTTATATGCGGTTCTTATATCGCTTGGGCTATTGAAAAATGAAAAATGCGCCGCATTTTTCATTAGCGGCGCGCTCAGTGATCCGCACGGTATGTTTCTGCACAGGAACGAACACCGAAGGCACAACGTACGACACGGAGGCGATGGAGCAACGTGGTTACATGGCCGTAGTGCAGAAAATCCGCTAGAGAAAAGCAATAAAGAAACTAGCAAAACAAAACAAAACTTTATCACACCGTGCTACAAAAGCGCGAAAGTAGAAATATAGTAGAAATAAAACAAAAGCACCAAAGTATAAGAATAACCCCTAGTTTCGGCCAAAAAGACCCGTTACAGTTGTAAAATGCTGCTAAACCACGCTGAAAGGTCCAACCAGGCGACACCTGAAACATATATGGGATAGAAAGAGGACGTCAAAGACGGCGACCGTGGTGGCCGATGCCAGCTCACCTAGCGAGTGACGTCAAGTGAATGTCACCTATAGGGGGCTGTGCGCAGGCAATCAGCCCCTCTGCCGAGGCCAATATACCTCTGGGAAGGACTAGCGGCGTTCTGGTGCGCGTCCATTGCCGAAAAAGGGACTCCTACACACGGACAACACAGCTTTGGCTCTACCGCTGCACCGCGGCCATGGACGAGCTTGCCTTGCGCCACAGACCTTTTGCGAAATCTTCCAAGCGCCCCGGCCCGCGCGCAAGGAATTGTGGGAGAGATTGTCCTTCGCCTGGCTGCCTTGAGGTCGCATTGCCTTGTTGCTTGCCTCCTCTTAATCCTCTGTTTTTCCGATTCTGTTGCCTATTTTTATCTATTCCAGTGTATTTTTTATTGCTTCAAAGTGTTTCTATTCTCTTCTGCGCGCGATATTTTTTTATATATATATATAGTATTTGTCTCTTTATTTTGCCTTTCTCGACGGGAGTGCCGACGGACAACACGCCGCTTCGTGCATCGTTCCCCGGGTGAGTACTGCCATTGCTACCAACTCCTATCGCGCTGTTAGCTGTTCATTTTGGTTCATTTGACCCGCGTGCAGTCGAGGAGGAGCTGTTTATGAACAGCCGCGCACATGTCAAAGGTGTAGGCAGAGCTCTGATTCAACAATCGCGACGCTGGAGCCGAGTGCGCGTGATTTGGCCGCCTGCGCTCGCTTGGTTGACTCCGCACTGTAGCGTGTGCCTTCGAGTGCCGCTTACTTGACCAAGATACAGCACGACGCTTTGCCGTCGCGAATCATTTGTCCGAATGTTTCCGAAGCTGAGGCATATCCACTGCTGCGGCGCCTGACAACTGCGCGCTGCGCGACGATCCCTTCGCAAACGCCGACAGCTCAATGTCGCGGCTTGAATGCGCCTATGGCATACCTTCGTAATCTATCTGCTTAGCGGTTGTCGGTTGCCAACGCCCTCTTTTCAAGTGGAGAGATGTGTTGACGCAAATCATTGTCCGAACGCCTGCGAAGCCGTAACACCGTTCGTCATATCCAACGTGCGGTCCCTGACAAACTGCGCGCAGCGGTGCAGGCGCTTCGCAGACGCCGGTGGTCCAACGTCGCGGCCTGTATGCGCTTATGGTATGCCTTCTTAATCTATCTGCTAAGTGGTTGTCAGTTGCAAACACCTGTTCAAGTGCAGAGATGTGCTGTCACCCAGGTAGTCATCTTGAAAGTCGCAGTTCCCTTCGATAATTTTATTTCTCTGGTCAAGATGTCAGCTGATGCTCGAGTCAAAAGGTCAGCAACCAGTGTTGTACACGTTCCTCAAAGAAAGGAACGAAAGCTCGTTCCTCGTTCCTTATGATTTTTGGAACGCGTTCCCGTTACAAGTTCCATCTGTGAAAAAGGAACTCGTTCCCGTTACAGTTTAAAGAATGGAACGTATCGTTACGTGTACGTTACATTTGTATTTTGCTAATTACTATATTTAGTTAAATCAAGCAGAGTTTTTGTTTTAATCTATCCTATTAGTAGTCAACATACGAGTTTGTATGTCGTCATGGAAGGGCAACAGGAGAAGAAAACAAGTGGAAGCAGGGTTTCATTTGTTGATATATTCAAGTAAAAAATCTCAGCTTTTAACCATATTCATGTTTGTAGTGGACGATTCAGACGAGCCGAATCTACTTTTACCCAACATTGTACGAACGTTTTACAACACCCTCACACGTTTCAATTGAACAAAGTCCCTTGTTCGAACTTAACAACAGTTGCTTCTCGATGTTGCTGTCCGCAAGACGAGCAAGTGAAAAAGAGGGTAGGGCTTTTGGAAGGTCAGTCTTGGAAACTACAAATACTTCTTTGTAAGGTTGGCTTTGTTGTTCTTTTTGAAGGTGGGAAACAAAAGAAGAAATAAAGCTTTTTTTTTTTTTTAAGTGACCATTGTTTGGGATACAAGGGTGCGAAGTCTGGCAATCTGTGATATCGTTGTAACTGTCGGTCTCGTTATGGAAGTTCACAAGTGGCTGTAGTCGGCCTTAGATTTGTGGGTGTATGAGGATTCATGGAACCAAAGAAAGTAGCTGAGTTTGAAACAACCCTCTTTCTTTGTCTTTTCCTACGACTAAAAGCCTTGCTTTTTGTACCGCAGTTTCGGGCACTCAAAAAAGAATCAATGTCCACCAGCTCTCCTTCACCCGAAACTGTTAGCAAGCGAGGACCACACAAAATAATCCATAAGATTAGTAGCCAAAAAGGTAACGAGATCCTGCACTTTGTACTTTCAAAATTTCCCTGTTCAAAATAAAATAAAAATTACCCCACTGGACGAAAAAAGGAACGCCGTTACTCTTTCCGTTCCAGTAAAAATGTAACGCGTTCCCGTTCCAGTTCCACCGATGCAAAATGGAACGGCGGCGTTCCTTCGTTCCTCATAAAAGGAACGCGTTCCAGGAACGCCGTTCCTTGGAACGCCGTTCCGTACAACACGCAGTCAGCAACTGACAACCGCCGGAGCAGACTGATCATGAATACATGCCAAAGGCGCATACAAGCCGCGACGTTGAACCGCCGTCGCTTGCTAAGAGGCTCGTGCCTCTGCGTGCATTTGTCAGGCGCAGCAGCGTTGGATATGCCGAACGGTGTTACAGTTCCGCAGGCATTCGGACAAATGATCCGCGATGGCAAAGCGGCGTGCTGTATCTTGGTCAAATAAGCGGCACTCAAAGGCACACGCTACAGTGCGAGTCAACAGAGGGAGCGCGGGTGGTAAAATCTGGCAGCACTCTGCTCTCCCGTCGCGATTGCTACGGTTCGAGTAGCTCTGCCTACGCATATGACATGTGCACGGGTGTTCATAAACAGCTCCTCTCGGCTGCACGCGGGTCAAATGAACCGAAATGGTGCAGCTAACAGCGCGGCCAGAGTGGTAGCCTCGAGTATTCGCGACTCCAGCGACCTATCGGGGACGCCGCTATCGGGCAAATACCGTGCGGTCGAGATCCAGGTCGTGCCGTGCCGACAGTGCCAGCTCAACGCACAATGCTGGGGCATCAGCTTGAGCGGGGTGGACTCCAAATGGTTCGCCCCGCGTTTTATTCTCCACGTTTCGAACCTCCGGCGATGTGTTGGGGTAAGCGAGCTTCCAGAGGCTTGACTTTCTTCGAGGAAACGAGGAAAGGACTGCCCACTGTCCTTCCACTGTGCTGATGAACGTTGGAAACGCAGAGAATGTCTGGCTCACGCGGTTCCATAGGTCGCGTGCAGCAATACGT
>JAZHYW010017400.1:0-27380 GCA_037355805.1 Ixodes ricinus
TGCGTTGTTTAATTTCGATGAAACAGTAAATGAAAACCTAGATAAACATATATGACTGAACATCTATTTCTGTTTACCTCAGTTGCACATATTTTACCTTAATCCAAAGGTTGTCACTCTGGTGGGTCATCTAAAATGCGCGTGATTAGTAGACTTTTGCGTCGTAACATACTAAAAGTCGAGTTCTGCTGTGCTTTGCACCCAGAAATTGATTAGCATACATTCATAAAGATGGGCACGTTCTCACCATAAATATTCGGAAATCTAGATGTAAATGCGTTTCCGAATATATGTAATGACGATGACTGAGCTTAGAGCAATCTTATTTTCAAAATGTCAGGAAAGTTTACGGACGAACCCTTCAGTCCACACTTTCATAAAACTCTGAGCGGCAAGCACAAAGCTTGCTCTTGACCAATATTGTTTACACTCAGCACCGTGATGCAGGCGAATAATAATGCAGAAAAGAGTGACCTTCAATATCCAGTTAGGATATGACCGAAAATAGAGCGCACTGAAGTGCACCTTTTCAACATACCTTGGCCTTTGATGTTTGTTCTTGACAAGATGCCTGCAAATTAAATTTGTAAATAAGCATCACCCTTGCTAATTGGGGTTTGTTGTTACATACAACAAAGTGGTATTTCATAGTCTACTCGACATTACAGCTGCTAACTGGTCACTTTCTGACGGTCTGCGTGCGCAATCGTCATCGTTCTGCCACGCGCCACTGTGTATACACTTTGTTTTTATCCAGCCCACAGACACATAAAATTTTTGTTCATCAAATAAAGGAACCATCATACTTCTATATGTTTGAGAAGTTGAATATACGTCATAAACACAAGATATTTAAATCGGCACAAAATGAAAAAAAGTGCATAAGTTTCTCACAAATTACTTATACACGTGCCTCTCGAGGATACAAAATCGTCGGAAAGAACTTTATGGAGATAGGCCATTTATTTATGCTGTCAAGTCTCCAGGTAGTAAGAAAATATTCGTTATTTTCATCAATAAATTTAACTGATATGAAGTTCTCATAACCGCTTCAGGACCGACACGGGAGGACGATACTCGAAAATACACCATCTGTTGAGTCTGCGAAGCGTGCTTATTTGGTCAGCTGTTTGGGCAGTGTGAAACACTAGGTTGCGGGGTATGCCGAAAGAAGTGCGTGCTCACGTTATAGATCTGAAGGCAAATGCAGGAAATGTGCGCAGAGAAAGAGAGATAATAAATTATATTCTGCCAAATAATGCCATACGACGCCTTACTGCAAAATAACTATATAGGGATGCATGTTTTAAATGTAACACGTTTGACGAAACTCCATCTGGTTGGGTTACAAAAGTTGAAATACAGACCTTCACAAACCAAGTCCTAAATATTTAGTGACCCGACGTTTCAATAGGTCGGGCTCTAATAGGTCGACAGCCACTAACCGTCGGCGTTTGTCAACGGACTACAGCACTTGAAAAATAAAAGTCAGTGAAGCAAACGACGCACCTTGTAGATAGAAAAGAAGCTGCTGGTCTCCACGTGCAAATAGTCGCCCCTGATTAAAAAAAAAAAATCGGTTTTGAAACGTAGGTCTTTTTACTGTTCAGGACTTGGTTGGGTTATGCTGCGTATTGCTCTAGTAGAGATGCGTGTAATGATGTTCCTAATTACACATAAATATCGCAAAGAACAGACAATATATTTCTAATTTAAATCCCATTAAAACATCGGACTGCACGAGCTTGAAACTACGCAGAATACTGACTCGGAAAGTGCTATTTGGATTTACGGGCACTTGTTTTGTGGCCTGACTTTACAACTCCGTGCTTATCAGTCATGCGCGCTCTAACGTTTTATGAGGCTGCAGCAGGCTATCATCGCGAGACTGATATATATAGTCCTAACCTTACCATTCGGACATCCTCTTTTGCTATACCTTGTTTCAGTTTAAAGGTGCATTGCAAAGGGACGAAGAAAACCAAATGCTGCTTCAAACTGCGTGCCTGTGGGGAGGAGATCGAACAGTCCCGCCTTAGGCGGCATGCTTCTCGCTGCGTGGGCGAGAAACCGAATTTTCTTGTTTTTTGTTGATCAGAGAAATCGAAGATGACGATTCGAAGGCAGCTCCTCGTGCGTCCAAAGCGCTGGTCAAGGAAGTGCTCGTGCCCCGACCGTGCTAGGCGAGGTTCGATTTCGATTATGCGTGTGAGTAAACACCGGGCTGTGTGGACAAGCACTCAAAAAAGCGCCCCTATAGTTCGATCTCCTGCCCAATCATTGTGCAACATGAGCGTTCAGTGACGACATTGGTTTAGAACGTCGGATAATGATGACATAGAATTCTAGAGGTAGAACTGGCTAAATTGGAGCAAAGGTACCCCTTCTGATCTCTTCAGGCACGTGACTCTCACTTATACATTTGCTTGGAACACCCGTAAATTGGTGGGGCGCTCATATCTTCAAAACTGGATGTTAATTTCAACACTTAGGAAAATCGCGCATGATTGTTTCACGCTCTTGTCGTTTAGGTTCCCTATTGGCTCAAACCAATAACGTCATCAACAAAGAAAATGCGTCCAAACTTCTGAACCTCTTTCAGCTATTATGTTCAAAATACGCCAGACTTCTTGTTTATTGTATGATTAATCTGTGCTAGAGTCCCAGCCACTAATTCGAGCGAAAGCAACGTAAATTTTCAAAAAATGGCCAGGAACTTAGCATGGCCCCTTTAAGTCCACATGCAGCTCAGTGCTAGAAAGAAACACTGAGATTGTTTCTAGGTACAAAGAATAAAGTGTCGCGAGAATTACACAGATAGCTATAAAATTAGGAGAGAAGAAATGTGTAAGTGACACGTCCTATCTCTATCTACGAATGAGTTTGCATTTTGTAAACGCGGGCTGAGCAGACTGGGTAAGGCAACAGGTTTTGTGGTTATATAACGTGTGAAGTTTCAATAAACTGCAGTTGAGAGTGCGCCTTGTCCTGTTTCCTTTCGTCTGCGTCTGTATTGTTTCAGCGCTTTTTGCTCCGCAATGAACCAACTGGCCCAAATATCCACTTTACTATGCCACAAGCACGAGCCTCTGGTCCAGACCACTTGCACTGTAGGAGCGCGCGTGCTTGGACGCTGAAAGCCCGGAGCTCGCTTTTTTAGTTTTTGATACGCTTTCACTTAAAGTGAACCGCAGTATTGTGTTGAGAACATCACGTTTGAACAGAAAACTTAACTGTTTAAAATGGTTTGCACGTGACATCATCGCACTATATGCGAGTGGTCAGAGATTTCTTTTTCTAGAAAATCAAATCCCGAGTGCAAAATGCACGCTGCAGAAGCAGAAGGTTCGCGCTCAGTGCAACACATGTATTCAGAAATTTATTCTTGCTTGGTGCAGCGTCGTGAGGAACGGCGCAGCGTCTGGCACCCCGAAACGCGCTTTCTGGGTAGGAGTGATTTTGCGAACGATGTAGATTTGCAGGATCACGCTGTCAGCCTCTATGCCGCAAGATGCGGAGCAGGAAACCTTTACAACACAATAGGTTTTTAATCCCCCCCCCCGCCCTTTTTTTTCGACGTGACGATGCTCCTTCAGAAAATACTTTTTATTCCTGAGGGACTCCCTCCTTTGTTGGGGGTGCCAGTTCGACAATTATATTCTGGTAATTTGTTAGCAGTAATTCTCCATTTCTTTTATTTTGCATCAAAAAACTGTGAAGTTTAAACAAAACTGCGAGGATTTGGGCGGCTGCCGACACTTTCGGCTGTCTCTCAAAGGCCGCTAGAATCTTTCTTTCAGGTATCCTGCCAGCGAAGCACTTGTAGTTCTATTTATCGTCAAATTAATAAGCCATGTTTAGTCGTTGCAATGCTTCTATTCTCGTGGACAACTTTCTTAGACGGTGGAAAAAACGAAATTATGTTTGGATGCCTTAATGAGTGTGTACATGTAAAATAGTTCATAACAGTTTCTGCACTTTCAGTAAATACCACTAAGACGTAATCGCTGACGTTGATAGCTCGCAAAAACACCTTATTGTGTTTCTCTGCCCAATGGCAGACGCAGAAAAAATGAATAAAAGAACAGCTTTCCCCTCCTGAACTCGCTATTAGAACAGGCGGCAATGTAATCTGACGCTAATTGTATACCTCCAGTTTTCACCATAGTCATGCGCTGGGGTTGGCAAAGAATAAAGCATGGTTTGAGATTTAGGCTTTATTAGAGTTCGGCAATTCTCACATCGTTGATTCAACACGAACCAACACGAATGTTTGGCGATGCTGATTGTCAAGAACCCGAGCACACGGCTCAGGCTCGTGACAACGGAGTACGTCACGGTGTCGCACGACTCGCGGTGAAAAGTCGTGATAGTAATGCCCCTGAATAAAAAAGTTAGCGACATCATCTCGCTCCTCCTTTGACGCGCCCACCTCTTATCTTTATGTTTTCCTTTTTTACACCCGCGCGTCGACTGTAGCGCCACCTGGCTTGGACCCAGATAGCACACGACCTTCCTATACTTGAGTCAGAGCGCAGTCAAAAGCCGAAAGACACGCAAATACATACACACAGGCTAAAAGCGCACTGTCACTGTCTACTATCCTCGAAGGATGTGCTCAAAGAGAGACGATGAAAGCCTTGACGTTGCCCAGTCGTTGCTATTTGATTGGCGGCATGAGCTCATAGCATACACTGCACTCCGATAGCATAGGCATTCCTTCTCCTCTCCTCCTCTGACGCTCACACCTTTATCTTTATGTTTTGCTTTTTTACACCCTCGCGTAGGCAGTAGCGCCGCCTGGTTTGGCTCAAGATAGCAGGCGGCATTCTTCAAGGATGTCGCTACTTTCCGTATAAATGGGCGTTGGTGGTGGCATGTGACGTCACGGTGTCAACAACGCTAATACATCTATTCCGTTGCAACTCAAGAAGGTAGGGCAAGGGAAAAGAAAGCCGGGGAGGAAGAAGTAGACGAAACGTTGCAGAAGGGGAAATCGACGTTCTGAATTTAAGTTGACTTGACGCGCTGAGAAATGCGACTACGCCACGGGGTCACGTGACGTGACATTATTTGACAGCATGTCTTGAAACCATGACGTCACGTGACCACGTGACACACGATTAATCGTAGTGCCAATACAAAAGCGCCACGAAAACCCACAATTTCTTATACATTGCAATTCGATTTATGTCAATTTGATCACTACATAGAAATGCCAGCTGCCAATTTTTGATTTTTCAAATGCTCATTTTGTACTGAAAAAAAAATTACCGCGAACCGTTTTGAACCGGTTACCGTTAGATTTTTACCGGTTCAGTTCCGGTTCAGTTCTAAGATGGCGGCGAAGATTTCGGTTCGGTTCAGTTCATGTTCGGCTAAAGCTTAAGAAGCTTGCAAAAAATAAGAAAAAAACTGTATATATATATATATATATATATATAATATATATATATATATATATATATATATATATATATATATATATAGAGTGAACTCGTTGTGGTGAATCAGCCGGGAGACGTAAGCGAAGAGTAAGTTGATGCAATGACAGACTCTTTGAATATATTGATAACGGCAAGCCAAATTTATTTCTCTTTATATATATATTTAGAGCGTTTGTCTTCATACATATACTAAATCTGGCTTGGCGGACAGTAGACTGAACAACTGTCATCATTATATCACTTCATTCACACATAATAGAAAGGAAAAAGGAGCGCGCAGGCCGTGCGAGTTTTGCGGAAAGGTAAAGGCCCTCGCAAACAGGTGTTCCCGCACAAGTTCGACCCTCCATAGCCTGCAATATTCAATTAAAGTTTAAACAAATAGTACATAAAAATAACCATACATCTTGGACCTGTCACTTTTATTCACGTTGACTGTTTTGAGGGCCAAGTTATAATTGCAGGTAGAAAGCTGACTCATTGGGGTTACACCAGTTCATACAATTTTCGGGAGCTTCTAAAATACATAGCTTCGACTGACGTAATTCGGTCCCTAAAAATTGCGTTCTTTGCACGTGTGGCAAACCTTCAACAGAAAGTATATCACGATTGGCAACGCTCGCGGAAGCGCGAGGCAACATATTTTCTACTGTATTAATTGGACCCTTAGTACCTGGGCATGGCAACAGACTGACGTCATGTGAAAACTATATACTGCACACGACTTAATTTTCGCGTGGACCTAATTTTCGCGAATCGCCTACAATTCGCGAAAACTAGGCCCCGCGAGACAACAGCGGTAACACGTAAACACATTCGAATGTATATTGAGATCCCACCGAGTCGCGAAAATTTTGAACACGCGAATGATTTCAATACTTCAGCTTTAACCTAAATTACGAAATATTGAGTCCGCGACAAAACAAGTCGTTTACAGTATTTCATCTATCACTTGAGTAAAGCTATACGCACTCCGGAGTGCATTTCGCGCGGAAATGGCTACGCGCACTCCGCTAAACTCGTATAAAAATAATGGTCACAACGAGTTTCGTAAGCCGCGGCATAGCGTGGATCCGCGGTGCGCCTACTTTTTTTTTTTTTTTTCTCGAACATTTTGTTTTGTCGAGGCATTTGGCGATATTTACGACATTTCTTTTTCCCGATGAACACTAAAAAAAACCAAATGTTGTGGACGAAATTTCGCAGAACTAAATGGGGTGGGGCTTCCTTTCCGGAAGTGCGATCGGGGACAGCGGGGCTTGGGTTGCCGGCTGGACGCCGCGAAGCGGCGTGTACTGGTTACGTTTTGTAATTAGCAGCCGATACTGTCGCCGCCAAGCGGCGTAAACTCAGGTGGGGGCTGGCTTAACACGCTTCCCAGTGATACACGCGCCGTTCGAAAAGGGTGGCCCGAGCGGCATGTGCTCTCCGCGGAGTGCGCATAGCCATATCGTCCGAAATTCACTCCGGAGTGCGTATGGCTTTACTCCTATTACTTTTCGCATTTTTGTCATTTAATTTGGAGAGTGGACGCAAGCGCGCAGAGACTGCCGCCAATGGCCGCATTCGGAAGCGGCTGCCTTTCCGCGGACTTTAACCGTTATGAGAGTAGTAGTAGTTGTGTTGAAGTGAAACTGGGGAGGAAATAGAGAGAGAGCGCAACGTCAACGTAGGCACTAAACGACGCGCGCAGTTTCCATCTTAGTCTCTGCTTCCCCCGTGCGGCGGCAAACTAGCCTGGCAAGCAAACGACGCCGAGCATCCTTTTCATAAATGAAAGGGAGGCGTCCACTCGATCGAACGACGTTTTAGCGAACGCAAACGAAACCACGATGTTTCATCGAATGACACTTAAGCAAATGGCGGCGTTCTTATTAGCGAATGGCTCTATGACCTAATAACCTAGCCTGCTGAACTCTTGGCGGTAAACACTAGGCGGTGCACGCTCGAGCTTGGTATTATATTCATTTCCGTGGCGCAGTCTGTTCGGAAGCCCATCTGCAGCCGCCTACCAACAGCCTATTCACTAAAGTATGACTCGCGAAAACTTCCATTAGCTCAAATGATTCCTAGTCGCATTGTCTTCCGTAACGGACAACCTAAAGCGAATAGAGATATTCCTTTCCTTCAACGCCAATAGATATCCAGTGAGTGAGAATAATTACCCAGGCGGTTGTGCTGTAGAGGGCTGTGTCCACAGTAGCAGCACCATCCAAGTTGACCTCCGAGTGGCGGCGGTCCGGCCAGGTCGCTCGTTCGGGTGTAGCCATCACACACTCACATGTGGCGTCTTGGTTACATCACCCGCGTCGTACGACTTTAATGTCTTTTGAGGTGAGCATTTCGACGAAGTCACATCACCACTTGTCCTACGTCTCGAGGTCCATACACTTTAGCAAGTTGGGAATACTTTAAGGCACAAATTTTACACCCAGCACCGCGAAACGAAAGTAACAACGCTCGAACGTGGCGTGGCGGCGGGGCTGGCGGGGCAGCGGGGCTCCGGTTATTTTCGAAACTTGAAGAGGCTTTGCGCACGCACGCGCCGCTAGCAGCGCTATAGGCTCGCCGCTCCTGCTTCCATCTAGCGGAGATCAAATGAGGCGCTGTTGGCGCTGTCGTCTGCTCATGGAGCTCATGGGCCATGGCCCAGAGATCAGTGCCGGACGCTATGGTCTTTTCTTCTCATACGAGTATCGCATGTCATGAATAGAAAGAAGCCTGAACTAAACTAAAAACAGATGCTCAATCAGGCGAACGTCTCCGCTTAAATAAAAATATCAACGTGCCTGCGACGGCAACGCAACAACGACAGATCGCGAGGACGTAAGGGCCCATAGGTCGCCGTTGTATGTGTGTGTGTGTGTGTGCGCGCGTGGGTTGGTGGCGTTGGTGGTGGGAGGGGGGGGAAGATAGAAAGGAGAGAGTCTGTGACGGTTGTCACAGGCAGCCGAGCTTTACATGTGCGGCAATATGTGCGAGTGTATATGCGTACGCGCGGTATATCTGCGTGTGTGCATGTGCGTGCGCTCGCGTGCGTGCGTGCGTGCGTGCGTGTGCGTGCGTGTCGTGTACGTGCGTCCGTATTTCGTTTCCCCATGCAGAATAACGAAGAAGACGCTGCAACCCAGAGTGAAATTAATTGCGCCTGAGCACTTTATGGTTCGTACATGGCTACCGTCGCTGATAAAAGTTTAGGAGATTGTGCTCAGTACAAAATAAAAGAAGAACCCCTGAGTGGGAACCAGCGTATTTTCGTGCAGGCGGCAGGTGCGCGCCACTGAATGATAACAATATAATTAAATCAAGTTATAAATTAAATATTTCGTTTTAGACGATACTCAAGCTTGAAGGCTCGAACCATCTATATTTACTGTAATGTTTTTGTTTTTATTTTATGACATTTTTCAGGTAGAATAAATACCCTAATTTGGAGCTTAGTATGTCATCAAACAAATATTCGATTTATTCTGTGTTTCATGCACCCATGTGAGTGCAGTATATAGAAATACGATGTAGGCAAGGTAATACTTTTTTAAAGAAATTTGAATAAGGAAAGCGAACTTGAGAAAAATCTGAGGCAGGAAAACCGTTATTCACCCGTCTGCCAATATTTAGTTCGATTGACAATGCTTGACTGTGCTTCGTGAAACAATGTGTATAACAGGCGCTGGTCGAGAATATTAAAAACAAAACTTGTTAAGCTTGCCATTAGCAACTTGGCAACCACTATGAAAAATATGCTTGTGTAATCAGGCGTCTGGTTAACATATTATTTGATTAACGTTTTAATTAGTAAAAATAAGCATAAAATAGTTTCAATTAGAAACTTCCTGGGCATAATCGAAAACCACTAAGTCAGTCAAACTTCTAAATATTGGGAGCGCGAGCATCGTAAAAATACGTCCGTCTGCGATGTTTCTCCCGATCCTTAACATCTGCATTTTCGCTCCGCCTGCCCTGCGCTTGTATCACAAGTGGTAACTTCTGCATATCACTACGCTTCATATGTGATTCAAATCATTCTACAGTTGACTGACTTAATGGTCTTCTGTAATGCCCAGTAAATTTCAGATTGGAACTATATATAGGCTAATTTTACTAATTAATAGGTTAATTTAAACATGTATCTTGATTCACCCCGTAATCGCACAAGAAATATTGTATCTTGATAGTTTACCTTGCCTCCGAGCCGTGCAAACTAACGGCTATATCAAAAGTGCCCTAACGCGGTGGCTGATCCTTTGAACTGCTGGCCAGCATCACGTTCTCAAATATGCAAACACTCCAACTTTGTCAGCCCTTGTTAATGAGAGGCTTCAAACATCTACATATGCCAGCCAAAAGGAAGTTAGAAGTTATGTTTCTTCTTTATTTATACTTAGTTTATTAACAAGTCGATTCTCATTTTACACTCGTTTCCCGACATCCACTGCGGTCGATGACGTTATTCCGAAGGAGTGACGTCATGTTCTAACGCCCGCGCCGAGCGGCGAGCCCCAACAAAGACAAAGAAAGAAAGGTGACCGCCGCATACGCGTCCACCTTGGAGTAAGAAATCAAAAGAAAGAAAATGAGAAGCCATTGGGAGCTAGCCGGCCCATTTTTAGCCATCCGTTCAATAACGGGCCGCTAAAATGAACGGGCCGCCTAACGGGCCGGCTATGGGCGGCCCTGCGTTCATCCGTGACAGGGAAAAGCAAAAGGGGCACCTGCTGCCGCGACGGTGTACACGGCTATTCCGGTGGGCCGGCTATTTTTGCGACGTTCGCCCTCGAACCTTGAATCGGCCGTCTAAAGACCATTCCATTTAGGGCTCTCTGGGCGGCACCATTCTGTTCGACCGCAGCGCCCTCTCCATACATCCGGGAAATTCAGCGAGTTCGGCGGTGTAAAACGAAAGAGAGGGCACGCGACGACTCCGCTAGCAGACGACAAACCGGGAGGTTGCCGTTCTCCATCTTTAAGCTGTATCGGCGGGCTGTACGGAACATCGAACTCTCGCTCGTGGCTGCCGTTGTGGAGTGGTTCGCGTTCTAAGAATAGTTATGTCTACTCCAAAAGCATCCTATAGCTCTCTGTTGTTCTATTTTTGTAAATGATCAACTAGAATACTGTATCTTTTTTCCCTTACTTAAGCAGCACTTGGGTGAGCCGGCAGTACTACCTGCAACTACTGCGTGTATTGCGGCAGGAGAGCACGTTTTTATATAGTTGAACGTGAGCGCGTTAGTTGAACGTATTTATTATTTCAGACTTCCACTCATGGTCGCTAAAGGCCTACACCAGTACGAACTTCGTATAGTAAAAGAGGTACAGCAACCGGATTTACCTTTCGCCAGAGAGACCGGCCAATCAGACACATTATTTCCCTATGTTTTATGTGCACGCAGGTAACAGCGCAATTGGACCCTGTGAGTCTTTTTATCTAGCATAGTATTACACGACAACTGGCACACCAAAATCTGCGCATCTGCGCTAAAAAGTTCAAAATAACGCGATTTTAAACACAGTTTACACGCCAGCCGGACGCTAGCTACAGCCCACTCGGCGGAGCAGACAACACGCGGGGTGAGAGGGGGGTGCATTTTTTATCTTTTACCCTCTCTGCTATGAACCTAATGGAACGGTCTATAGTCCTTTCCAGCGGCAGTCTCGAACGAAACGATTTACAGCGAGCGTCCCTGGTTATGAGAGGGTACGTCAGTGTTGCCCGACTGCACTGGGCTGTGGATTTTCTAGTCAGTGGGCTGTGACAGCCTGTGTAGGCGCTCTTCCGGACACTGGTAGAGGCTTAATTGCCGCGTTCTATTTTTTATTTTGTGTTGTATGGCAAATACAATTTTTCGGGGTTTTTAAGAATGCATTGTACTATTTTTGGGAACAAAAACGAAGAAATTGAAAGCTGTTTTGGTGACTCCGTGCGCAACAGAACAAATGCAACTGGAATGTTTGTTTCATTTTGTGTTGAACTTTTACGGCACCATACACTCAGCCGTGTGAATTTACAAAGGTCTTAGCCGTCGAAAATATTTGACTACACAGGATATCCGAACTGCATGGATATTCCCCGCCCACAACGATGAAATTCAACGAGTATCATCAATCCAACAACATATATTGTACGTACCCCACGGTGTCGCGTTATCCGAACAGGACTTGAGAAAAGTCTCAAATAACACAGCATATCCAATATACAGTGTCGACGATAGTCACTTCACGACAATCGAACGGAATCCGGTGTGTTTTGGGGCACAACTAGAAGAGAGCTGCTTTTTGGCACAGCTTCAAAGCAAATGAACATACGTGTCTTTTCCATCCCCACACCACGGACCCGACCCTATCAGCTATTTTTCGCAAAGGACCGGAACGTAGCCGGGAAGGCTTTTTGGAGATTATCTCAATGCAAATAATGCTCCGAGAACGTCGAACTGCCCGCGTCGCGGGCTGCTTGACGTTCGCTTTCGTCGTTCGTTTTCTGCGAAGGCCGAGCAGTCTACGAGCCCCGGTATTCCCTGGTTCTCACAGTGGAAGATAAACACACAAAGGGTAAGCATCCTTAACAGGCAAATAAAGTAAAAACTTCCAAGAAAAGCCGGCGAACTCCGAATGCACAATGCAGGTGGGGAGTCACCCTGACCGGGTTTCCACAGCTCAGGCGGGTGCCAGATATTTCTAGCTGATAGGGGTCGCTCGATTCGCAAAATGGCGGCGGCCAGAGCGCTCTTTTTGGAAAGGTCTATACACGAACTCAACTCTCCTACGCCACGCCGCGGTGGTGGCGCGTCCGGCGCACTTCCGGTCTGGGGTGGTGGGCAGAAGTCGCCGTGCGAGACATGCATTCCTGTGTTCTTTTGGAAGAAACCAGACAAAAAACCTGCCTTCTCGTCAAAATGCTGCGACGGGGGCTGTACCAAGAGAGTCTGGAAAGGTTTGAAGATCAGTTTTCATGTGTTTCTGCCCCCTCCGTTCGTCCGAGAACGTGGATAGTAGCCGTGAAAAGGGCAAACCAGACGCTGTCGAACTACGATTGCTTGTGCGGGCAACACTTTGTGGTCGCCAGATGTATTTGCTTTGTTCCAACATGAACGAGAGAAAACCGCCAAGTTGTCCGGACCACCCACGGGTTCAGTGCGTCTTCAAATTCACACGGCCGCCTGATCGTTCGAACTTTCGTCTGCTCTTTCAAACTTGTCTGCTTTTTGTCGTCTGCTCGTTCAAACAAAAGCGGCCCGTAGACCAAACTTTGACCCGGTGATTGCAATAAGAAGTTATTGCAGGCCTCAAAAGACTTAAGTAGGCTCGGTGTAAACAGTAGATACAAGATGTTGATCATTGTTACCAGTGGCCATCACCGACTTGTTACGCTTGCTCTGTTCCCGCTTCCGATTTTCAGTATCGACGTCGATCATCGCCGCTATCTTCTACACTTTTGCAGCACGAGCGACGTCGCGACCGAAAATAGCTAGAAGAATCTCATCATAGCTTTTGGCGCCCATTCTGCGGCGTTCATGCGAATGAATCGCCGCACGTCAAATTAATTACGCAAAGTTTAGCGGCGTAACGAGCCTTGATAATTTCGCTCAGGCGATTAAAGTGGTAAGACATTGCTATGAGGACGTAGAATCGACAATTCTAACGCGAAAAAGAGTATGCAGACTCACACAGACGCCGACAACGTGACATTCCAATGGTTTGCTGACGCGGGACGCGGTGCTTCTTGCCCGCACTCCATTGCGCATGCGTTCGAACTGTCGTCTGCTCTTTCAAACTTGTCTGCTTTTTGTCGTCAGCTTGTTCAAACGACAGCTGCCCGTAAACCAAACGTTGACCCGGTGATTGCGATAAGAACTAAGTGCAGGCCTCAAAACACTTTTGAAGGTTGGTTGGGGTAAGTAGGCTAAGTGTAAACAGTAGATACAAGAAGATGTTGATCATTGTTACCAGTGGCCATCACCGACTCGTAATGCCCTATTCTACTTGCGGTTTTCAGTATCGACGTCCACCATCTCAGCTACGGTCCACGCTTTTGCAGCCCGAGCGACGTCGCGACTGAAAATAGCGAGCAGAATCTCATCGTGGGAGTCAGGCTTTAGCGCCCATTCTGCTGCGTCCACGTGAAATGAATCGCCGCACGTCACATTATTCACGCAAAGTTTTGCCTCGTTAATTTTGGTGAAGCCGCTCAACTAGTCAGACATTGTTAGGAGGACGTAGAATCAACAATTCCAACGCGAAAAAGAGCACGGAGACTCCCACCGACGCCGACAACAACGTAATTCAATGGTTTGTTTATGGGCGACGGCGGGCTTCTTGCCCACCGTCCACCGCGCATGCGCGGCGCCGGTGGCGTCCGCTAGGGGCGCTCCGGGTTGTTTGTAAACATGAGTTGGTGTATAGCCGTGACGTTTGGCGGCCCCAGATTAAGAGTGTAGCGGATGCGCCTGTCCCTAACACGCACGTGACCTGCGAGAAACCGCGGGGAAGAAAGCGGGAGTTCCCCGCCGACCCCCCCCCCCTTCCTCCTTCAGTCACGCATGTGCGCGCCCGATACCCTACTAGAACCAATGGGAATGGATTGGGTCCACCACCACCGTGCGGTTACAGTGCGTTGCGTCTCACTGGATCCGACTGGTTACACTCAAAACCGCGCGGTACTAGATCGGATCCGCGCGGGTCTAAACTGTCCAGAAGTTTGGAACCGCGCGGCTCCGAACTGGAACCGCTCCGATCTGACATTTTCGTACGGGGACGCCGCAAGAGGGTAGATTGTGATAGTTTTGAAGTTCCTGCAGAGGGATATTCGTACATTTTGCAGCTTTTGTTTTGAAAGGTCGTCGGTTAGCGCCGCCTTCAAGGGATGCTGGTAGTACTGAGGTTAAAGTACCAGTGCTGTCGAAAAAACGTTTTTTTAAGTTTTTAAAGCTGACAAGAACGGGACATGAATGACTATGTAATTTGCCAGCCTCACTCACTATCACTGGTAGCCGGTTGGATTTGGTTTCCTTATTTTGGCAGGAACCGTTCGGTGCGTGGGCGCCTGAGGTGCGATGATACCAGCACTGTTTTGTGGAAGGGTTGCGATACCCACAAAACCAAGAGTCGGGTTAAGAGTTGCCCGTCGGAAAGTTGTGCGAGAAGGTCGAAGAGCAGAGCTCATCTTCGTGAGCTCGTCTACGCGACATTCCATGCGGGTGCAAAAACCAGCAGGAATTGTTTTCTGGTTGCATCGCTTGGTTGAAAGCTGAAGGGGTTTAATCGTCGAGTATTTGGCTACCCAACTTCGCCAAGTCTTTTATTGGAGCGCTGTCAGCAGATGCCAGCATCATGCGGACATCATATGAAAGACGTTCAAGGATTAGCTGACGAAATTGTGCGTCGTCAGTTGAAGCTTTAGCATGGAACTGTCTCATTGATGGAAACGCAGTGATGGTGTCCATGGCAGTAAAAAGTCGATGAGGTTCGTGCAGCTCCCTGAGACCTATACATTGGTCGAGCTGTTCCTGATGAATAAAGTGAAGGGTCACTGAAGAAGGCGCGATTGCAATATTGCGAGACTCAGCTGCATCTGTGGATCACAGTATGCTCACCACGCGATGAAATGTAACTTTCTTTTTGGTGATTCCTGTGAATACCAAGTGTTCGTACTCGTTTCTATACGAAGTGTTCGTCTTGCCGGGAGGTTCACCATAATTGTAGATCTCCCGGCATGAACAGTGGCAGTCGGTTTTCAGGGCTCCTACCTTCTCTGGTTGTCTCGGGGCAGAGTCATTGTTGCCATCTCGGTGCGTAGGGTCACGGCGTTCCTCGTCCGAATAACGACTTGCAACGTGTCGCGAATTGCGCTTCATACTAACTATTCAGTACAGCGATGTTGTTTATGGCTAGGGTGCCTTAGATTTTTCATGTGAGTCAAGAAAAACTCAATGTTCCCCCTAAATTTTGCAAAAAAAATTTCCGCGAAAACTTAGCAGAAATGTTTTACCGGCATATTTATCGGAAACATGTCCCTGCTAAATCCAGCGGAAAGATTTCCCGGCAAAAGTTTGCGGTGAAATCTCGCTGTCAACTTTAGCGAACAAATTACACAGCATAATTTAGAGGACAAATGTTCCCGCTGAATTTAGTGCAAAAATGGCTCCGTGAAATTTTGCGAAAACATTTGCCCCGCTACACTAGATGAAAGTTTTCACCGCGAAATTTAGCGGAAAATTTTAGCGGAACAATTTTCCCGACAAATTTCGCGAAACATTCTCCGCCAAAATTGTCGAAGAAACTTACGCGCTAAAGTCAGTGGGTAACGTTTCCCGCTAAATTTAGCAGGAAAGAAGAGAAGGAGGAAGCGCACCACCGTCTCTTTGTCGTCGTTCCAAGCGCTTGCGTTCCGAGTTTCCTTCCCATCCGCCAGGTGGCGGTCCCGTCGCATGTGTCTAGCTTGTGTCGGCTTCTCGAGACGGCGATAGTCCTCGACAGGTGTGTGCGCACCTTTCGTCACGATGACCACCAGACTGAAGACAATAAATGTGTTCGTACCTTTGTTCAAAATTCTTTGTCACGTCTGTGTCGTGTGCTAAACAGCTTCACTGGTCATCGACCATCACAGAGTGGAATGGCACATTATATTTTTACATTATTTACGTGTTGATTCTAAGGACTGTCCTTAAGGGGGAGTGCAACCATTTTCGAAGTTCGGTCGAAGATTTGTGGAAGCTGCCCTCTGACACTTCTGAAGTAAAGAATCAGAAAACCGATTTCGCCTGCGTGTTCCTAGTTGTGACGGAAAAAAAAAATATAGATAAATATTGGCATTTCTGGAATTCCTCAACTTACTCCCAGTCTTCGGGGTCACACCTGGTAGTGACGTAATTCGGGCTGTTGTATAGCTTCCCGCGTGCTCTCTCGGAGAGTGCTTCATCTCCTCTCTCCGCTGGCACTAACGGATCTTATGGGGCAGGTTAGAGCCGAGTGAGGTCACGTAAGCTTTTCGCTGCAGTTCCTTCGGCTACCACGCGCGGCTGCAGGTGGGAGAAAAATCTCGACTTTTGCCTTGTGATTATGCAGCAGAGTCGCGAAATTTTTTAATGAAGGAGTTTTTTTTGTATCCTTCGGGACACGATAAACAACGTAAAAATGACGAGATGCAGATTCTTTTCATCTTAAAATCCTTGCGCCCCCCCCCCTTTAAGCGGAATGACATGGCTGCCCTCTGGCAACAAGAGAATCAGAGCCCAAGCTTTTTGGACTTCATGTCTTCATCCGATGACGTGACTTATATACGGTCGCAACAGGCACAAGACGAATAATAGAGGTGACGGACGGCACCACTCTAAAAAATTTCGTATGATTTGCTATTGCTGTTCTTGCATGTTTTTTTTGCAAGCTTGATGTACTTAGTAGCCCATGTACACAGCGCGAGAGTGTTGGCGCGAACAAGCAATCACCAGCTCTCCTTTCCTGCAACACGTACACATCGTGCCACTGTTAGTGCGAACACGACATCGGCGCATTTTCGCATTTTGCTTCTAAATACTATTAGCGAGCACGACATTGTATCGCTTACATTAGGGAACTAAATGAGCTCTTTCCGTAGCAATAATAACTTAGATGACATCCCTTGGTCTCAAAGAGAAAAAAATGTAAAAACCGGCGATCGCTTGTTCGCGCAAACAGTTGTCGTGCTCTGTACACTACCACTTTTAAAGCAATTTAAACGCTCCGCAAAACGTGGTTTCTTAACGTCATGCGCTGAGTGATGGTACAGGTGCGGCAAGAGGGTCGAAATCTGCAGGAAAATTATGAACGTACAAAGGCACATCGTAAAAAAGCATCTGTTTCGCTTCCTCTACGGCGGTGTTCGTTAATGGCGCCATAGCCGTTCTTGCGGAGTAGCTGACGCTGCTGACAGATGGCGCAACGTGAAGCACGAGGGAATGCGGTGCCTCGTTTGATCATCTCTCTACAAGAAATTGGGGGCTCTGGGGATTCAAAGGCCTCGTTTTGTATTTAGCCGTACAAAAATAGTGTCTAAATTGGAAAATCGCACCTTAGAAAAACGCGCGCCCCGCTGCAAAGGCCTAAGTAATACTTCATGTAGATCATCTGCTTAGCTCGGCGCCGGAGCGACCACACAGGTTTCCGATATCTGCCAGCAGCTATGCGCGGACCGCATCGCAGAATTTGCGAATTCCGTCGTAGATTGTCCGAAACAGGTTCTTATTTAAGATTCTTTTTTTTAACGAGGTAAGTTTTTTGTTTTTTTAGCTAACATCTTTAGTAAATCATTACTCGATGCGTTGAGAAATAAAAGTTTCGCGAAGCTTATGAAATTATTTTGAAACGCTAGTGTGCAGTGTTTAGTTTTTTTTTTCCTTCAAGGACGGGTGCCATAGAATATACTATTGTTGATGAAGTCTCCTACTGAGGACAGTAATCGAAGTGAATACTTTTGGTCCCCCTCAATTCTCAGAATAAAATGCAAAGACAAAAAACACGTTAATTTTGTAAAAGCAGTTCAGTGTCGCTCACCCCACATAAGGATTGACCGTTCGCTCTTTATTCTTCCCAAATAAACCTCTTTAGAGTGTCTTACAAACATACTTGACGGACATTGTTTCAAGCTTTTTAAGAAGCAGAAATGTTGCCCACAAACCTCGTTCTTACCTATCTTTGTATATTGTTTGAAAACACTTGTAAAGCATATGTCGGGAAGGTTAACTTCATTTCTTTCCAGAAATCATTTTGTGGCTCACCCTGCACTCCATACTTACCTGGCCAACTTTATTGTGAGGTGCACACGAACCCAGTTTTCAAGATGGTCGCATTTCTGGCGTCCAAGCCAACGCAACGTCTTAAGCCAGCAACAGTCGGTGCCATCCTCAGAATGACGCCCGCTCAATGCAACACGGCAATGCTAGTTTGCTAGCCTTCCATACAGGTCGTGCTAGACACTGTCAGCGCTCGCTTCTCTCCGCTCGGAAAAAATGTAGTACAATATGAAGTCCACGCTTGCACCAAGCCTCGTGAGAACCACTAATAGATCGTCAGGCAACCCCTTCTGGATCTCAGCGTCAATTCCCGCACCTGCGCGGCCGGCATTGCCTAGCGTAGGCGCGTTAACAAGAGAAAACAGCATTAAAAATAGCGTCGGCTGTTGCTCTATTCAGTACCCGCGTCAGCGCATACGCGTTCATTCAGGAGACGTTTTGTTTGCCACAGTGATGGTGACCATAAAAAACTCTCTATTGTACGGTAGGAAAAGGCGGTGGGCCGAGATCAAGCGAATGCTACTGCTTCGCCGTCGTGCATTTGAATGGGCGGAACGTAAACAAGGGAAGTTCCAAATGTAGTCTTGACGCTGAAGGCTGATTTTATCATCCGCTTAATATCTTAAAGAAAAAAAGAATTACAATTTTTACGGCAACATGGTGTAAAATTATTTATATTTCATTTTCTCTTCAACAGATCTGCAAGGCAACTAAGCAGTTCTATCAACTCGACCTTGGAATGGCTGTATATGGCATGCAAGATGGATACACCAACGAAGAAAGCTGTAAAGGACCATTCTACAAACAGTTTAAGGGATACTGGCGACTGCGTGACTTGGCAGAGTATTTTAAAAGCATCGTGTCCAGGGATGTTTTGAATCGCAGAAAACTTCAATGCTCATAAAATAAAATTGTCTGACCTGTATTGACAGTTGTGAACAGAGATCACTTTTGTATTTCAATGTTTATATTTCTTGCTTTTTCTGCTGGCTGTCATCTCTAGCCTTGTGAACTAACGCATAAAGTATGTACTGAAAAAAAATCTTAAACAGTATTTTATGAAAGGTATGAGCAAAATAACAACGAGTCAAAACATACACGGGTTTTGGTTACAATTATAACGTTAATATCTTCCAATAGCTGAAAGGAAGGTGACGTTTTTGTCCATATTGCAAGCTCTGCCAATTCAGATGACGATTTTTGGGCGTACAGTTTCGTACCTAACATCTCAAATGTTTTCTGAGCCAACATTTTTCTCGTTTATTTTCGCGCTGTTCCTGCTTCATAATGTCAAACCAACTCGCCCAACTTTATGCTTTGTTGCACTTTATTTCTTGTACATCGGGCACTTCTCTGTGTTCTTCAAGTCAAACCCATCATGACGTGTTCAACATCAATGCCATTGCCACTGCGACCTGCAAGGCCCGTCACTACAGATACTCTGCTCGGAAAGATATTCCCCCTTCTGACGTGGCCGGTCTTTTCGGCTTCGTGGCCCCATCGGCTGGACATGCCAAGCGTATCTGCAGAAATTTTACAGTCTGAAACTTGGAGGCAGGCCAGACTTTTTAAGGATTGTCTGAAGGTCTGGTGCTACCAGATATCGAGGGACGAACACGCGGCTGAGAGGAAACTTCTAGTGTGCATGAAGGAGGCGACGCAAGTCACCGAGTTTCTGTGGGAACGTCTTCGTGCCTCGTATCCAAGGAAGCAGGAAGCTCCGCGGGATGTCAAGGGCAATGTGGTGTTCCTGGGAGGGGCGTCTGCTCCGCCAGATGTCATGAAGATCTTGAACAAGGGACCTAAGTTTGCCACGGAGCCAGCAGTCAAGCCGTCGGAAATGCTCCCCTTGTACGCCAGATATCTGACAAAACGACCATGGACGAAAAGGGCCGATGCCTACAGGACTGTGTAGAGAGCCTGAGGAGAAAGGACAGACGGCGTATGCTTAGAATTAAGATGGGACGGTTGTCTCATTTTTCAAAGAGTCTAAGCTGAGGCTGTTGCTGTCAGACGAAGAAGGGGCTTTTGTGGTGGTACCGGAGGGCATGTTTCTAGAGAGGGCGAAACAAGCGGTGTTGAAGAATTTCAGATGTGTGCTGGGGGTGACGTTGAAGAGGGTTAAAGCGCGCAGTAGTACAGCTCTGTGGGGAACTTGGTTTGGATAAGCTTATCAAGTCTGTTTCAGCGGCCAAGGGACTCAGTCTCGAGGTTTTTCTCGCGGCGAAGACCCACAAGGAAATGATACCGTTTAAGGCTATCGTCACTCAGAGGGACTCCTGGCAATTGCACGTGTCCTCTTTCCTCCTGCGCCACCTCTCATCGCTTAGTTTGGACGACCATTTTGTTGTACAAAATTCTGATGCTCTCGTTGATTTCCTGAGGGCAGATAACCCAGGATCGTGTAGTTTGGTGTCCTTTGACGTTGAGGACATGTACTAGTCGATCCCTCATAATGAGTTGATGCGGGCCGTGGATGAATGTATTGAGTCAAGTGGGTCCGTTGCTTTTATGAGCGCTAGTGGGATTTCTCTTGACTCCTTTTTGTAGCTTCTGCGTTTTTACTTTGACTCCACCTATGTTGCCTTTGAGAATGACACCTTCTTGCAGAAGAGTAGAGTGTGTATAGTTTCTAACGTCGCACCGATTCTTAGTGAAGATTACCTGGCGAAGTGTGATCGGGCCATTAATGGGAAAATAGGTGATTGTTTTCGGAAACTGTTCCGATACGTAGATGATTACCTCGTGGTGCTTTTTTCCAACCCAAACGATGACCGTGATTACGATGCTTTTGATGTTTTAGGCCTTTTCAAGGAGTGTTCCACCGGTTTGAAGTTTAAGGTTGAGAATCCCACGGACGGAGGTTTGCGATTTTTTGGACCTGAGACTTCGCCTGGAGACACGTCTTGTATGTTGGTCCTATGAACCTCGGTCGAGGAAGTGAATTTTTGTCGTTTGACTCCGCACACTCCATACTGGTGAAGCGGGCTATAGCGGTGTCATGTATGCGAACAGCGTTGACCGAGTAGTGTCACCACAGGTGCAAGAGCAGTCTTCAAACGCAGGTCGTTAGGCTGATCTCAGCAGGGTTTTTTTGGGAGTCATTGTGGGCATTGCTGAGTACCTGCTAAAAGTTTAGGGGCCCTGTTGGCTTTGAACTACGACAAAAACAGCGACGAGACCAGTTGTGGTTCCCTATCTCCACGCCCCGACACACAATGTTAAGTGCGTCACCAATTAGTTTGATGTACCCGTTGTTTTCTCTGCGCCCCGTAAGCTGTCCCGACTGTGCACCCCGTCGAATGGACGCGGTTCTCCTCGAGTGGCCTGTGACGTCAACCACCGCACCTCCTATGTCACGTGTGCCTCGGGGGTTGACTACGATATCCCTCTCTCGTGAGGCACAATGTAGATGGGACAGACGGGCAGGTGTATAAATGTAAGGGCAAAGAAACATTCCGTTTCCCTCCTGTCCTCCCCCTTTGGCAACCTCGCAATTCATTGTAGCCGTTACGGCTGTGAGCCGTGTTTCCATGATAAAACAATTTTAGCCCGCCAAAGAAACAGAACCGAGAGGGAAATTGATGAAGCTTTTTATATATCTGTGAAAGAAGAGGAAGCGTGCGTCAGTGCGCCGTCCTTAGCTCTGAAGAGTGACGAGGTGAATTTTATCATGACTTGTGAAAAGTTCGTCTGATCGCGGATAAGCGTGTGCGTGGAGTCGGTTTGACGGGTTTGTGTTTTCCTGTTTATTTCGTGTTTTGTGTACAAATGAATTTCAGTTGCTAGTTAGCGCCGTGTCTGTCGTTACCTCTTCTACTCGTCCCTCCCTTATTTTCGCTTTGTTCCTGTTTCATAATGTCAAACCAACTCGCCCAACTTTATGCGTTCTTGCGATTTTTTTCTAAATTATAAGGACCCATACTTCCTCTACCTATAACACACATAACAGCAACCCTACTGAAAAAAAAATATGTGAATTTATTTCTGATATGTTTATTAGACACCTTTTTCATATCAGAACTCATTATTAACTATCAGTTTCATACGCCGCATATCAGTCACTCTAGGCTAGGTGGCGCCAGGTACCGCCCAATTCATATACTGCAAAAATATTGCTTTTTACTCACGCCACCATGTAGATACATTACGCCTACCACTAGTATCAGCTGAACAAATACATTGAGCGCATACACATACACGGCACAGCAAACATGAATACAGCAGCACACCAAATAATTACTTATAAGCTCTGTGTTTCCGTTTTTTATACAGGTCGTTTTGTAAGTACGGAGTTTTTCGGTGACCACCTAAGCAATAAATAATATACCCGACATGTAGGATTTTTTTTCAGTAATGTCATACCTCTATAAGTATTTTGAACGACTGAGGCGATAAATCTCTTTATAAAAAGTAAACACTCATACCGTAGTTATTTGAAAGCCGGTAAATCAAGCCACTCCTCTATTTATTTATTCGTGATATGTTTATATGTTTATTGGACACATTCATATCAGTTGGCAAATGTTTCATAACAGTTCCTATATGTCGCATATCAGTTTATGCGTATTTGATATCAGTTTTATATATCGCATATCAGTTTTGGATATTTCACATCAGTTTCTTATGTCGCATATCAGTTTTTGTATATTTCATATCAGTTCTTATAGATTCATATATTTTGTTTTTTCAGTAGGAAAAGGCTAGAATAGATCTAGTAAATTAGTGTCACGTAGGTATCGGCACTCCGTTCCCCGATTTACTAGTGGGCGCCGCCATCTTGTTGTTTATTGCTGAGAAGACTCAATTGTCAAGCGCCACAACTCAAAATAATTTCTCAGCTCAAG
Source organism: Ixodes ricinus (assembly GCA_037355805.1). Classification (NCBI taxonomy): domain Eukaryota; kingdom Metazoa; phylum Arthropoda; class Arachnida; order Ixodida; family Ixodidae; genus Ixodes; species Ixodes ricinus. The sequence continues at coordinate 23,059 of JAZHYW010017400.1, forward strand.
ATATGGTGTTAGGATGCCCCCCATCGTTTCGCTTTGTTACGGACCTCTTTAACGCTTCAGGAGGACGGAAAAGCGTTTCCTGTAATTTCAAATAAAGCACCAGATGCTGGTAACCTTGATTTCAAGATCCAAGACGGTTGAAGAGTAGTTGTTCTAAAGCATAGATTATTTAGTGGCTCTAGGCTATAAGAGAAAAACCTCATTGCTTTTTATCACACCTTAGATGCACAAAGATGGCGCTTCGGTTGGGCGCAACCCAGAGCCGTTTATACTGAGAGAGTTTGGCCAATGGGCGGAGCTTGTTGGCCGCTAGAACAAGCGGATTTCGCGGTAACACAATATGGCGTTACTTCTTTGTCTTGTTCATTCCTGAGAAATCGCGTAGAGCTCCTATGAGTCAGAGCCACAATATGGCGGACGGAAGTAGTCATCCCCCGGTTGTCAGACTACGCTGCTGTGGTTGCCAGGCTGTCAAAATCTCCTTAAGAAGGCCAAACTCTCTCCGTATAAACGGCTCTGGCGCAACCGACTCGCTGAGACGAACAATATCGCCTCTGATAGCCCAAGTCCAACATCCGAACTCTACACCACTGATCTCTGAAATAGGACGGTTCCACAAAGCGCTTTTTCAGATCCGTTTTCCCACGATTTGCTATGTTGATGAACGTCGCATGCAGGGTGGGGGATCAATATTCAAAGCTCATTTAAATTCCCATTAATATTTTGATACTAAATCATGATTTCAAACACCCTGTTTTTGCTGTGCGGCCGTCCTGCAGGGGTGGTGGCGGTCCATGGTCCCCTAGGCCGCGCCTCACGTGCTGAAATCCTTCATGGCCCGGTCCATAACGAGCGCGGCTACCATGTTGTTCTGATGGCGGAGTGTGTTGACGGCGTTGTCCACGAGCTATCTTCATGAAGAAACAAGGAAGCAGACGACAGGGGTGATTAGTTGAGGGTTGAGACTGACGTTATTTTCGCACCCCTTCCAGAAATTTTAAAATAACAGATCTGAGGTGGGCACACAATTCTCCCCCCCCCCCTCCTTTCTTGAAAAGGGAGCATATCGGCGGGAGTAAAAAACTACACCCTCAATTTAAGAGGGACGAAGCCGAGGAGACAAAAGAAGGTTCCTCTTTCTGGTGTCACCGACGTTGCAGAATATACCACAGCTGTGGTGAAGACGAGGAATTTCCGAGCGGGACTGCTGTTAGTATCGTTCCGGTCCTGCGAGGAATCTTTGTCTTCTGCTCTAAAAGCTTGCTTAAGGCCGGTGACTGGAACAGGTCCGGTTTCTTCAATAGACTCACAGTGAAATAGTTTACAATGAGTAGTAAGCACTTTTCCAGCACGCAAAATGGATATTCCTACCTGTTTGCGAGGAAGGCTGCGAATCCTCGAGCGGCATCACTCAGTAGGTGAGTATACCGGAGTACCAAATCTCCCACCTCGAACTGCAGGTCACGTCGCCCCTGGTTCTGCAGTTCAAACTGCTGTACCTTGGCGACGTATAGACTTTCTCAGGCCTCTCGAATTTCGTAATAAAAGCGCTTTCGCAGGTTCTCTGCGAATTTGACGTAGGAAAGAACCCTTCCTAAGACTACGTAGAATGGAGGCTGTTGAAAAGTGGAAACGCGAGCTCCTTGCCGAATTTCAATTGGGCAGGAGTGAGACCAGTTGACCGATTAGCGGTCATTCGCGTTGCGAATGCCAGACCCGGCAGTTTCGTGTCACAGTTCTTGTGGCGCTCGGTGGAGGCCACTCACATCATCTTAAGTTACCGATTTACCCTTTTTGTGATGTTTGCTTGTGGGTGGTATGAGGTAGTTATTCTGTGAGGTAGTTAATTTCCAGCACTGTTTATGCGTCACGAACACTTTATTCGTTAGGTAAGAGACATTATCGCTTACAAGTTGTGTGGGAAACCCGAACCTAGTGAATTTTTCTAGCAGGGTAGCTCCGAGAGTTTTCCCCATCTAGCTTTCGCAAAGAAAAACGAAAAAACCTACTTTTTTAAGTGGTCCGTTACAACGAATAAGTACTGATTGTCGCGGGGACTACGTGGGAAGGGGCCCATATCGTCACAGAAACAAATCTGCCAAGGGCTCTGGCTCACGTGTCGTCGCACGAGGACGGGGGGCTGACAACCACATGGTTTTTCCTTCTGGAACACCGAGCAGCTACAAGCGTATCAGAGCACATCCTGCCTTATGCCTGGCCAGGTAGCGATTTCGGATACATTTTCATAAGTCTTGCTCCTACTGGTGTGTCCTGCCAAGGTGCAGTGATGGTTGTATCGAATGAAAAGCTTATGTAGCTTGCGGGGTATCACCGTACGGAACGCCGAGCCATCGAGATCGTCGTGGGATTGGGGTAAGTAGCGCAGCAGGAGGCCGTCGTTACTCATAAATGAAAGTCGAACTCCTTGTCACTTGGGCGGTCGATTAAACCGCCTGCTGCCAACCAAACAAACACGCGTTGGCACAGTTCGTAATTCAGCTGCGCCTTGCGGAGCTCCTTGCGGCTCACCAATGTACCCGAACGTGAATCTGTAGATCCAGGTGCCGTGGCCGCGACGGTCAACAAGCCATGAGTATCCTGCAAGTTTTTCGCGAAAAATGGTGCTCGGGAGAGCGCATCAGCAAATATGTTGGGTGACCCCGAGAGGAGCACAAAGGAGTAGTCCCACTGTTGTAGCATAAGCGCCCATCGAGCAAGACGTCCAGCTGGATTCTTAGGTCCCCTTAACCATGAGAACCCAAACTGATCAGATTGAGGCTAGAACGTTGCGCCATCTAGGTAAGTGCTGAAGCGCTTCAAAGCATAAACAACGGAGAGACATTCATGTTCTGTGGCACCGTAGTTGCGCTCGGCCGGAGTTAGCGTGTGGGTCGTGAAAGAAAGCGGCCAAAGCACACCGTCATACATTGTTGCAAGACAGCACCCACGTCACAGTCGCTTGCATCTGTTTTCAAAACAAACGATTTATTCAAATCTGGGAGCTGTAAACAAGCGTTGTCAGACACGCATTTTGAAAGGGCTCCGAGTGCACATCGTTGTTCTTCGGCCCAACACCTCTTGTCGCTTTTTTGAAGGTGATTGAGTGGTTAAGATATCATGGAACACTGTGGAATAAAATCCTTGTAGAACACAATCAGTCCGAGGTATCTCTGTAGGCTATTTACGTTATATTGGCTTGTCCCGTTAGCGCGCGCAACTTATGTTCGTTGGGGCAGGGCGTGCCATTATCTACAATGAATCCAAGGAGCCTAAAATCGGGCGCGGTCAACGGAACGTTTCCGGGGTGGATCGTGAGTCGCTCAAGTAAAATGCGAACGTGTTTAACTTGCTCCTCAATATTTCTCGAGACAACAACCAAGGTATATGTACAGATGGTAGCGAAACTTGGGCCAAAACGCGGTACAAAACAAATTGCCAGCGAGATCAGCCTAGAGGGTCACGTGGTTGTGGTGCGTTTGAAGCGCGACTAGGAGACGTTATGGCAAACTATATACAAATAAAATTATATTAAATTAAATTACAGCAAGTTGTATTTTTAAATTTTGTATATTACTGTTAGTTATCTGAAATAAGCTTTATTGCTCTCGAAAAAAGCAGAAATAGCTTATTTACTAATAATATACTAACTTGTTCTTAGCGCCCTCTGAACTCCACAAACAACAAGGCTGGCTTTTAATAGCGATAATTTGAAGAGATTCTCGTGCTGCGCGGAAAGTCCGGCTTTTGACGTCCGTCTGCTTGTTGTTTCTCAGGACTCCACGTTATTTTTTAATTGTTCTACCGGTACTTTACACAGTTTGAAAAGTTTTGTTCGCTCAGCGGGATTGTCCCAGTTACGTGCGCGGGAGCGTAACGTCAGAGTGATATAGGATCAGTCGCCTTCGTGCGGTTGGACGCTGCTACGTCCGACGGGCTCAACGTCCTTTGTGACAATGAGCTCCGCACGTTATGCAACAAGACGTTGCTCCTTCGAAGTACGCCGAAGAGACGACCGCGCGGTTGGCGTCTCGCTGCATCGGTTTCCTATCGACACTCGCAGGTGAGAATCTGTTACTGTCAGTGAGACGCCTGCTGTGTTGTGTTAAGTGATGCCATACCCCCTTGTAAAGTATTTTCCTATCTGTTGTTAGTTTTCATAAAGTTATCACGGTTGGCTGGATGTGCACAATGACAAAAAACAAAGCTACACTCGGCCGACTACTGCACTGCCTAGAGGCGTGGCGTGTTTTTACTAGAACTGTTTAGCTTTCAATTCGCTCTTCCTTTGCACCGTTGTTTGCGCTTATTATGAAATCGCCCAG
>JAZHYW010017402.1:0-42963 GCA_037355805.1 Ixodes ricinus
ATCAGAGCTATGAAGAGCAGTCGTTCACGCACTCTGAAACACCTTGTTTATATCTTTACCATCGCGCGCGTTCCACTGCACGAGGGCTCATTCCGCTCCGTGAGGCTTAGCACGGCCCCTAGCTACCCTCTCCCGCGCTCGGGAGAGGGTGATGTAGCGGCCGTACTCAGCCTCACGAGAGCGGAATGAGCCCTCGTGCATGGAACGCGCCTACCCGACAGCTGTGACAGCGCTGTAAAGCGCGTCCTATGGTAAAGATATAAACAACCGTTTAGAGTACCGTTGGTTGAGACTAGCTGAGACGCCAGAAAGTCTGGTCGGTACCATTTTGAGTGTTTAGTGCGTATGGCGCGTGCTTTGCTCGCCTTCCTAAGTGACGACAAACGCACGTGCTGGGCTGCGGAGATCGTGCGCAGGGCTGTGAAAGTGTCAACAAATTTAGAATCGCCTCAAGAGTGGGCTGGCGTATCTAGAGTGTGCCGGCCACCTGACGAACGCGCATAACCCGCACCGTTTGATGCTATTCGCATTAACGTAGATAATCATTCCCAAAGGATGGGTTCTGCTGATTTTTTAGTATTGAAACCACTAAAACGCCATACTCCCGGCAGTCCGATCATTTACACAGCACAGCTTGGTGCTGGATACTTAAAGGGGTACTTACAGCATCCGGATGTGAGATAATCGACAGGTTATGGACGGCTCGCCGTCAGCGCCGCACGCGTCGATGCGTTGACCCAAGCCAAAACCATACGGTACGCCACTTCGCCCGCTATCGGCCAACTACAGTAGAATCTCATTAAGCGGAAATCGCTTAAACGGAATTGTTGCTTAAACGAAACAACTATCTCGGAGTTGTTTGGTTTTGTATTCATGCAATGTAAAAGTAATCCCGTTAATCGGAACTCAAATTCTCGCGCCTCCGGGTAAACGGAACCAAATACGAAACTTTGTTGCCGGCATAATTTTCGCTATCGCAGAAAAGAAAAATAACTCTTGAGTAATAAAAGAGTATTAAAAATGGTCTTAATACTTATTAGCTTTATTGCCCAAAATTAGAATGTACGCATGGTTTTGGGCAGTTTTCTTTTCTCATTTTTTACGCATAGGTGGCTATGTTGGGTAGGCTTGGCTCAACAAGGCTTCTGAAGTTCTGCTCGCATCTTAGGCCTAGTGTCCTATTTTCTGCGATGGCGGCCACGAAGCGACAACACCGTGCGCTCACGTTAGAAAAAAGATCGAAGTCATTAATGATTTCGATAGCGGTTGCTTCACAAAAACGGCGCTTGCAACGAAGTATGCCATTCCCAAAAGTAGCCTGCCAAGGATTCTTCACGACAAGGAAAAGCTGCGGAGTGCGTTCAGCAGTACGCAATTTGGACCAAAGAGGATGAGGCTGCGACTTCCCGAACACGAAGAGCTTGAGAAGTGCTTGGTGTTGTGGCTAAGAAGAGCCCGGAGTGAGAACCTTCCCGTCACCGGACGAGGTCATTCGAAAGAAGAGGTTGCTGGATCTTAAACAAACCAAGATCTCCTCGTTTTTTCCTACTCAGTGAGTGATTGTTTTTAGACGCCCTGGAGAGCAGAGAAAGAGGGAAATGGAGAACATGAATATTGCTTCAACGTTTTTACACGGTTTGTGTGAATATACAAAAGCAGCAATTTGGTGTTTTTGTCATTATTTTGCCTTCTACATTCACTTGCTGGTGTTTACAAATTGTGCACTTCTGGAAACAGCATTTAAGCTGGCCTTCAACATTTTTAGTATACCTACACTACATACTCTCAGTAAATGAAACTCCTGATAAATGGAACAGATTTTCCTGGTCCCTTCAGGTTCCGTTTATCGCGATTGTACTGTAGTTCCCAACATGCAACGCTTGCGCGCTGTTGCTTGTATTGCATGCAGCGATTCTCGGAAGGAGTCCCTGGTCATGTTGTAGCACAGGAAATAGCGCGCACAAAAGCCGATACAGGCACAGCTCTGCGACGTAAACCCCGGTCACTTCAAGAGGCCGGCGTCCCTCTGCAAGAACGTCGTTGAAAGCACCACGCTCCAGGTTGTAAAAGGTAGTTCATCAGTCCCTAACGTCAGTGATGTCAGTGACGTCAGTGAATGAATGGATGCGATTGGCTGGTGGAGTGAATCTAAGGTGACCATCTTTGCTTTGGATTTTTTACCCAAAACGCCGGTAATACGTTCTGGCCTAGGTAACCTGCACTAGCGTCCCTAGATAACGCTATGCGAGGCAGTGACAAGTCCTCCTCGCTCCAGCTATCTTCTAGCGCGCGGTCCGTCATGTTTTTCCTAACTCACCCACCACGGCTGTGTTCGAAATATTCCAAGTTTCCATGGCGGGTCATGTCACGTGATAATCCAGGTAGAACGTGCACGCTGAACGCGGGTGGGTTTTCGAAAGCCAAGGTACCAAACCATTACTCGAGAGTGAGGTCGAGTCAAATCCGCTATGTTCTTCCTTTCCAGAAACGGAACGCGGGCACGGACCAGTAAGAGAGCGCATCGGTACATCAATCGCTGTCGCTAGTTAGCACAGGGTTAATCGAGGTACTTTAATCTGTACCAGTCAGCGCACCTCCCATGTAGTGATGCTGCCGTCAGAGGCCGATGCCGTCAGGACATTCCATCGAAGCTTTATACCCAAAAACCAGGTGGTTCTTGGTTATCGTTCAATTCAACTTAAAATATTTTTTTGTTTTTTTGTCTTGCCTAACAAAATATTTATGTTTTTGAGGTTCTGCACCATGTTAAATCAAAAATATTTAGCTCCAGAATTGGGGTTCCGGATCCGCTTGCAGATGCGCACTAACCTCTTCGGAGTGTTTTGTCTCGTCTCATTTGTTTCCGTCTACTCTTGTTTCTTTTCTTCGCTCACACACTTAAAAACAATCTTGGCTTTAAAAAAGTTAAAAAAATTGACCTGTATTTACATGCGCCGAGAGATGACCACACTACTCATACAACCTAGCTGTTGCGTGCGGCAAGAGCCGGAACCCGTTTGGCCCGACACGGGAGCCGGCGCACGAACGACCGAAGAGGCGACCGAGGGTGGCACGGATTCGGCACCGTGATGGATGACTGGGCGGCGTGATGAATGGGCCCACCTGACCGACGTTGCGTCCGACTTCGTCTCTCGCGAAAGGTGACCGGGGTAGCACCGGAAATGAGCAGCCAATCGATGGCTTGACCAAGCAAGGGTACGCACGCCGGGAAACGGGCCGTCAAACTGTTAGTACGCAGGGTGGCGAGTTACGAATCCGTTGTGGAACTGAACTCGGGGGAATGGTTTGGGGGATCCTGTTGCGGTGGCCATTAAGTCACTTGCCAGTCTCAAACGATGTTATATCAGCACATCGAAATACTGGGTGAAACAAGGAGACGGCAGGCTCTTTAAATCGACCGGAAAATTCGGTTTCTTAACCTATCGCGCTACGACTTTGTGCAGCGTTGCCCACAGATGGTGCATTTTTTTTTTTGTAAAATTTGCAAAGAGCGAACTTACCTGGAGGAAAAAGTAAAGAAAGAAAAGGCTTAGCTCCTATGGAAACGTAGCGACGCCACCGGTCTGCAAACAACACGGCGCCGTTTCGCACGAGAGACAAGAGATGGCGCAAGCGGTCGCGACGCCAACTGCCGCCAACGAACGAGCAGACGACGCCGAGAGCCGTCGTGTTTAGCAGACAAGGAACTGCAGTTCCTTGTTGTTACCGCGCCTGTCGCCGCCTGCGGAACGCGAGCCGCTTTTGAGTCGAAAGGATCGTCTGCTAAAGTGCCGGCTCTCGGCGCCGTATGCTCGTTCGTTGGCGGCGTTCGTTGCGCCATCTCTTGTCTCCCGTGCGAAACGGCGCCGTGTTGTTTGAAGACCGGTGGCGTCGCTGCGTTTCCATAGGAGCTAAGCCTTTTTCTTTCTTTACTTTTTCCTCAAGTAAGTTCGTTCTTTGCAAATTTTACAAAAAAAAATGCACCATCTGTGGGCAACGCTGCACAAAATCGTAGCGCGATAGGTTAAGAAACCGAATTTTCCGGTCGATTTAAAGAGCCTGCCGTCCCCTTGTTTCACCCTGTAGAATAAACAAAGATAATCCATCAGATCAGTTAGATGCGCGCTCACGCAGCAGACGTTTGGGTAAACTGTGACCCCAAATGTCCGTCTACCGAAAAAATGTGCCGAGAAGCTGAGGGAGAGAAGCATATGAAAGAGTGCGGTGACGTCAGAACCCCAGCCCTGGTTGGAATGATTAATGGGTAGACCTAAACTGGCTGTCTTTGTCTCTACTGCACTCGTCGAACACGTTCGAATGCGGAACGCCGGCATCATGCGTTTGGCTCTCGCATTCGAACGCGTTCGACTGAGTGCAGCGGAAACTAAAGACCGCTACCTTTAGATCTACCCACTAATCACTCCAATTAGAACTTGATGTCCTGACACACCCACCACGCTCTCGTCTCCACCTATCCCTCAGTTTCTCGGTTTCTCGGCGCGTACTGTTCAGACAAAGCCAGTCGTTCCCTTGTGTGCGTCTGTGCGTAGAGTTCGTCTATATTTAAAATTTATTTATTTGCTAGAAACTCTTCGACCTGGTTATAGTCCAGGCATTCGTGCTCGCCAGCTTGTCGCTTATACATTCTGTATACGCTTTTTTTCAACTCTTACTTGTTTGTTAATATTAACGGTATACTGGATTTAACACGCAGATTCCTTAGCCTCCACAACATTCCTACTCCTGTTCTTTTTTCGCCCATACTACCTGATGTCTCTTATAGAATCAATATTGTGGAAGGCGAAAGGTCGCCGTCTATGCTAAACTGAGGACGGTAGTTTTGATGATAATATAGTCACCGAGAGCTTAAGAAACCCAAGACGTGGATGTTCACGCATCTTGCGCCGGGATTCCTTTCTCTACGTTCTCGTCAGCCTATCGCCGCAATCTCAAAGCTGCGGAGCGATAGTAAGATTCTCGGAACCAGAGTGTAAAACATAAATATTTATCGGTTTGCTGCGGGTTCTGGTTCACGGCTTTCGGTTCAGTTCCGGTCCAATTCCGGGAGCAAAAAAGAAAAAAACTAGTTCTAAGTGATTCGCACCGGTTCGAAGAGTTTTGAACTGCTAAATTGATGATATTTGTTTCGCGTTGTTATGGAAATAGGCACTAGTTTAACCGTAAAACCAGTAACTATATGTATAGCTTTTTTATCGCTCGTACAGTTCGCTTTTGTTTTCACGTACCAAAAATAAGAAACTGCGTTATTTAGTTTCGATGAGAGAGTAAAATAAAATCTAGATCAACATAAAACATGTCGTGTTTATGCTACTCAACATCCATTTGTTTACCTCAGTCATATATATTTTACTTCAATCAAAAGGTTGTCACGAAGTGTGGTAGGCCGCCTAATATAAGCGAGATTGGTACAACATGGCGTGGCAGTTTTAGAAGTTTAGTCGTAGTTGTTCTCCTGAACTAAGCAATTAATTACAGTGCATAAAATCAAGGAATTGCCACATCGTCGCCGTTTATATCGTGAAATATTCGTTAGGAAATACGTTTCATAATAAACATAATGACGACGCAACTGAGCTAAAAACAATAATATTTTCAAAATGTCGCGAAAGTTTTAGGAGAAGCCCTTTCCGTCTACCGTTTATATAAACGCTTAGCGGCAATCAAGACGCTTGTTTCCCTAACCAATATTGTTTACACTTAGCACCGCGACGAAGGCGAAGAAATATGCAAAAAGGAAGTATCAAAATTGTTTACTGTAATCTATACACACCTTGGTCCTCAGATCGAATCTGACCTAAAATAGCGCGAACACTAGTGAATATTTTCTTACACAGGATAAACTGGCATAGCCTGGCTGTTGAGGTCCGTTCTTGACAATATGCCGGTCAATTCAATTCGCAAATAGCCTCCCCTTGCTAATTGATAATTTTTATTAAATAAAAGAGTAGTATATTGTGATCTACTCGATATGGCCGCTACTTAATTCGTCACTTTCTGACTGTCTGCGTGCGTAATGTTCATAGTTCTGCCGGCGTACTTTAATTTTGTCCAGCCCATAGACCCATCAAACTTTGGTTTATCATAGAAAAGAGGCAATAGCAGACTTGTGTATGTTTGATAAGTTAAATGTTCCAGGAGCACATAGTCATTTAAACCACTTTCAACATAAAAAATTTGTTCAAGTCTTTATCAGAGAACATATAGACCTTTCTATCGAGGATAAAAACGCCGGAAAAAAATTTGCATAGAATATTTGAGATAATTTGGGGGTGCACTTACGTATGATGCATTTTTTAAAGGTGATCGGTCCTTTATTTATGTTGTGAATACTTCAGTCAGTATTTAAATATCTTTTACTATCATCAATAAATGTGATTGTTTGAAGTTTACATAACCGCTTAAAACCGACCGACATGGGAGGACGACACTCGAAAATATGCAACCTCTAGGATCTGTGGAAACGTGATTTTTTGTTCGCGTTTTGGCAAAGCGAAACACCGGATTCCGGGGTATGCCAAAAGGACTGTATGCTCACATAATACATCTGAAGGCAAATGTACGAAATGTGCGAAGAGAGAAAAAATAAATGGTATTTTTCTCAATAATCCCATAGAGAACGATTTACTGCAAAAAAGAAACACATAAAGATGCGTGCAATTATGTTTCTAATTACACATAAGTAGCGCGAAGGACAGGCAATACATTTCTAATATAAATCGCATTTGCACATCGGCTTGCACGAGCTGGAAACTTCGCAAAATACTGTCTTGGGAGGCTAATATCTTATATCCGGTATACGAGCACTTGGTTTGGGCTCTCACTTTACAACTCCGTGTTTTGTCAGTCTTGCGCGCTCTAACATTTTATTAGACCACCGCATATCATCGCGACATTGCTATATGTAGCACAGCTTTAGCAAAGCAGAAGCAAATTGTTGTCTGTATCTTTATACAGCCGGATGTTAGTCTGCCTTAGTGGGCGTCTGGTGTCTCAGCTGTAGATGAGCAATTTAGCCAGTGCGGTACAACCGCTAACCTTGGGTCTTTAACGTGCACCACGCAGTAGTGATACACGACCGCACGCCGGTACGATACTCATCCACATCGAAACGGGCAGGGGCGGTGATTTAGCCCAGCATCCTGGGTTCTGCAGCGCGAGCTTTCGCTCCACGTGCTCCGAGCTGGTGTGCGCTAGACCACTCGGCCATAAAGCGACTTCATGGTTCAATAGTAGCGCAAGCTGCGTCGATGCACGAGACACGTGCAACCTGCAGCCCTTGGGAAGATCGTGGCGGCACAGCGCAGCACTGAGGCTAGATTTCCGACGTCATGAATTTCCCAGAAGTGGCGCGCGGCACCTGCCTCGAGCATTTCTACAACAATGAAAGGCGCCACTTTTCCCAGGATAGAGGGGCTTTACTCGGCCACCGATCTCCCCTAGTACAGCTTTACAGATTAGGCCAAAGTTACTACATCGCGTCCGTTGAAGAGCGCCATATTAGCTGCGCTTCGGAAAGCCGGCCCCCTCCGTTCGTGCGAGTGTGGTGGCGCTGTCGTCGTAGCCCGCCCCGTTCGCAAGGTTGTCCAAGTTCTCGACAAGCTCGGGACCCTGGTTTCTCATAGAGAAATCAAGTGGTCGGCGGCACATCGGCGGCCCTTGCGCACTTGTTTTAAATAATTGATTCAGCAAGTGGATTCTCCTACAGTCACATTATTATAGATATGCACGCTAACGATTTCTTCGATTTTTAGACGGCATATTGCAACAGATAGGAGCATAGGTGCTTAGCTTTGGGTTGAGCTCCTGAGTGCGATTTTCTGTTCGTGTAATATTAAAATAAAATGGGATTTATCTCAAAGTTGATGTCTCTCATATTTGTCTATGGCCAGTATCCCCAGTCAAGAGTTCGCATGTGCCGTCAGCGTCGGGGTTAGTGGTCAGAACGCTCCCATCCAGACATGTTTTCTTACCTTTGTTTCTTTCTAGAACAAATCTTTGTTAATGCTGAAATTGTAGATAAATACCGCAAAGCGTTTATTATTTTTTTCACAGAAAAATCACGACTAGAACGAAAACTACTAAGGCTGAAAACACCTGTAGTTGGCAACCACATGAGCTGGGATTTTTTGTTTGTTACTGCCACCCTCTCCGTCATCTCTAACTTTCGATTGGTGTCTCTCTCTTAGAAATGCAGTCGTGTTACAACAAAGAAGCTGAGAAGTTGGGCAGTGAAGTTTTCACAGTAGTCTTTGCACCCCAGCCTTGCTATGTCCCACTCTTAAGGACTCACGGTGAGGTAGCTAAATATGTCTTTATTTGGACTTAAAACAGATCGCAGAACCATCATGGGATCAATAAAACATCATCATCATTAATTTATTTTTAGCACAACTGGATAGTAAAGAAAATAGTAGTTAACGTAAAGCGAATTTAAATCAACGCGCTCATCTAAACACATCAACAAGCATGTTTATGTATCAGGCACTGAAGCAAGCATATATGCTTGCACAAATGAACTCGTTTCACATAGACGAGAGTGTCACACTGTTCTACGCTGCTGCCTCGAAGCTGTAGCAGGTACTGTAAAAATAACCGCTCTAATATCTACCGCACGTTTACACGTAAATCTCTAAAGTTTATGCACACACTCGAATAAGCGCTGGTCAGCTGATGGGAAGCGATGTCTTGAAATTCGTAGCCCCAAGTCACACGTCTCAGAAATGACTCGCACACGCAACCGACTCATGTTGTTCTCAGTTTCTAAGCTGTTCTAGTCGTAGGCCTCGACGTAGCCGAATACAGCACAAAAAGCAACTCGCTTCTTTCTAATGAGGAAGGCGTCTTAGAATTAGTATTATTTTTAATGCGGCTGTAGAATGTATGCAGCAGTTTATGCTTGATCTTCGGACACAAATACATGATATTAAAAGAGGGAAGTTCACAATATTTCAGTCTGCAAGCGATCAAAACATAGCAGTGCATGTGCCGGAAATCACGGTAGACGCAGCCATTCCCCCGAGCATGCTTGCCTTGATGTCAAATGTCGAAGACTGCCGAAACTACCAAGGCCCGGCGGTCGTGAAGTGAGCTCGAAAGTCGCAGGAAATTTTGTTTCAATCCGGGAATTATCACATTGGTAACAGTGGTTGGTAATAAACTTTGTAAACCCACATAAAAACGATATGTTTCACGCGTATCCAAGGGTACCGAGGCGTCAGGCTGAGCGAATCGGGCGGGCTGCGACAACAGCTTCGCTACGCGGCAGTGAATGGCAGCACGTCACTTTTTTCTCGGAGCTTGTCAACTTAGCCGATCCAGTTATGTTGATTTGGACATACACTTTTGCTCGTGCTAATAACATAGCATTTCACACAAAAAAAAACTGAACTGTTTAACGTTGTTTGCACGTGTCGTCATCGCACTACATCCTGGTGTTGATAGCGATTTTTCCTTGCTGTGAAAATTAAATCCGGTGGTGCAGAATGCACGCTACTGAAGCCTCGCGCTCAGTGCAAGCGAAGTATTTGAGAGACAAAATATTCTTACTTGAGGAAGCGTCGTGATGAACAGCGCGAACGTTTGGCACCACGATAACGCGCTTTCTTGCAAGAGTGTTTTCGCGAACAAAGTAGTTTCGGGTACCAAACGGTTTGGTCTGTGCCGAAGATGCAAACCAGAAGAACCTTCACAATTCAGTACACTCTCAGAAATAGGGGTGTAGGGGGTACACCTGTTGTCCGATATGTAACACCCCGACAATTTGACGCTCAATCCACCGTCGTCGAACCGACGACACCAAATTTCACGAGCGGCTTGATAGTCCAGCGATACAACTTATTAAATAGCTAATGTACGCACTAAAAACTACCGTAAAACAATCCAGTTTTTTTTTTTTTGGAGGGGGCGGGGGGGGTTGTTGCAAAACCATAGCGTTTTTTGTTTGTAGTCTTTGATACGCACATTAGCTATTTATTACGTTATATGCAACAGCTATAAAGCCGCTGATAAAAGTTGGTATCGCCAGCTCGACGTCAGTGGACTGAAAGTCAAAATGTAATTTTGGGATATGGGACAAAGGGTGTACCCCGTACTCCCCTTATTTCTGAGAGTGTGTGTTTTTAAGACTCCCCCCTCCCCCTGCTTCTTCCTCCCTCCTTTTCTTCTTTCGATGCTTCTCCAATAATACTTTTTATTCCTAAGAGACTCCCTCCTCCGTTTGGGGTTGTTCATTCATTCATTCATTTATTCATTCATATTTTATGCCCGTGAATGGCGGGTTGCCTGAGTGTTGATGCACAGTCAGCAACAGTAAGTGTTAATTAGACAATTATATTTGTGGAATATGTTAACAGGAGTCACCCATTTGTTCTATTTTTTACCGAAAAACTGTGAAGTTTAAACAAAATACGGAAGTGGTCCAAGCTTGGGAAAACACTTGAGAACGACACTCCTGTAAGACTTACAGCGGCTGACAACATACTACTGTCGTTTTGAGGCCTCTAAAATCTTTTTTTTTTCATGTATCCCTGCGATACACAGTTGTAGTTCTATTTATCGTCGGACTAGTAAGTAACATTTAGTCCTTTTAATTCTTCTATTAGAGAGTTTTAGTAGATCGTGTTTTCAGGCCACGCTAATCGTAGCGGGAGTTTGCGCTGCCACTTTGATGCATGCTCTGAAGCGCGCGCTCGTAGCGGTAGCGGGCCTTTGAAAACGATCTACTAAAACTCCCTATCTTCAGGGCCAACTTTCTGAGATAGTTCAGCAACGACTAAAGCATGTTTGGGCACCGCAATGATGTGCACATGTAAAATCAGTAGTGCAACAATTTTTGTACCTTTAGTAAACACTGCTAAGAGTTAATCCCTGACGTCGATAACTTGCGAAAATACCCGCTAGTTTCCCTGTCCGCTCAATGGCAGTCGCACCAAGAAAAAAGAAAAGATATAGCTTTTCGCTCCTGAACTCGCTATTAGAACAAGCGTCTACGTGATCTGACGGTTATGATATAGCGTCTGTGTTCATCATAGTGTGCGCTGGGGTTGGCAAATAATAAAGCATGGGTTGAGCTTCAGGAATTGTTAGAGTTCGGCTATTCTTATCTTTGACTGAACACGAGGCATTTCCCGAATGTTTGGCGATGCTGATTGTCATGAACCCTAGCACTTGACTCGGGTTCATGTAAAGTTATTTGTAAAATTATTTTTCAATGCCCCCAAGCACCGACGCCGCTTGTGATGGCGTGCGTCTTCGTACCGCCATCACAGGCTACGTCAGTGCTTGGAGGCATTACAATTTAATTTTACTGTCTTCAAACACGCAAGAAGAGCAACATAATTGTAAGAGATTTGGGAAATAAGCATTAGTGATAAGTTTATTGCATGCCCAGTACCAAAAACGCTCATAATGGCCGAGGAACGCTTTCAGTACGATGATGCTCATAGCAATCTTGGTGCGACCGGTTTTGACGACCCTTTCGAAGCTTCGAAGCATTGAAAAAGTCTAAAATAGCGATCACCATGGCAACCAACAGCGAGGAGCTAAGCAGCTTGAGATGTTTTGTCGTCTGTATGTTATTTGTTTGTGTCCGTCTAGCAGGTGGGAGGACAGTGTCTTTACTTTCCGAGATCCAGTGACTTTAGGCTCATTATAATTGAGTACGTAACAGTGCCACATGACTCGCGTTGAGAATTCGTGATGTCATGTGACTTCACGGTGCCAACAACGCAATTGAATCAGGTGAGAATCTCAATCAGCGTCGACTTGACGCAGTGAGTCACGTGACGTGACAATCAAATTTGGGGTTTTTACGTGCCAAGCCAACGACGGGCATCTGGCACGCCCCAGCGGAGGACTAAGGATTAGTTTCGACCACCTGGGGATCTTTTGACGTGCAACCAAAATCTCGGTTACACGGCGCCTTCTGCGCAATAAGCCTCCGTCAGATTGCGGGCACCTCGGCCAGGATTCGAATCCGTAGGCCGGCGCTTTGCCTGAGAGCCTCCGAAGCTCTCACGTGACGTGACATTACTTGACAGCATGTCTTGAGATCATGACGTCACGTGACCACGTGACACATGAGATCATCATAGTGCCAATACAAAATCACCACGAAAACCCACCATTGGTCATACACTGCAATCCGGTATATGACAATTTGATTACTACATAAAAATACAGCTGCCAATTCACATTTCTCAAATATCCAATTTGAAAAAAAAAATACAGTGAATTGTTTTGAACCCGTAACCGTTATATTTTTCCCGGTTCAGTTCCAAGATTGCGGTGAAGATTTCCGTTCGGTTCAGTTCCGGTTTGGTTAAAATAACGGTTCATTTCGGTTCCGGTTCAAAACTGTGCCCGGAACGCGACACGCGGTGCGTTTGTTCAGTGGTCAGTGGGTATAGGAATGTTTTATCAGTTTGCTGCTGCAACGTCGCCTCTAGCCTATTCTCCCTTTAACAATGTCTTGATCACTAATGAATGTATACAGAAAGGGTAAAATAAATTTTCCTGGTTGTGGGAGTTGCTCGCTACCAACTAACACAGGTACCGATAAAGTAACCAAAGGGTTTGCTCAACAGCGGCGATATCTCAGAGGAGACGTCAAGCCTAGTAGCGCGTGCGGTCCCCACATCTCCGCGGCAATGTAGACGACCTTTAGGGCTACATTACCGCGGGTCGGTTCGATTAATTACCTCCGTCGGTGCCAATGATCGACTACCTTGTCTCACTCTCTCGAATGTAGCGGAAGAGAAGGCACACGTACCAAAGTAAGGACAGAGTCCAAGAGCATTTATTATAATACTCTTCTAAAAGAACTACAATGTCCCCATCCAAAATGCCCCCGAGCCGGCAAGGTAAGAAAAGGTCCTTACCTGCCACACGCGGGGTTCCGGAGAGCCAAGACCGAGGAAAGCGTCGGAGAAGTCGCCGACACACGTCCGATCTGTTTCGCGGTCACCCGGAGGAGTCCCTTTCCCGAAAGCGGGAAAACCAGAGGCGAAACCTTCTCGCCTGTCAACAGTGATCCGCATCCGAGCGGAGGAACGGAAATCGGTCCCCCGGGAGAGAGTGAGAGGAGAGCCCCCAAGCCAGGCGGCTCTCCGCCTCACGAACAGGTCAAAGCTCACGGCGAAGACAACCGAGCGTTCCGACCCGCGGCCGTTATCACAGCCATCAGGGAAGGGAGATCATGGGAATCCCCACAAGGTATGACGAGCGTATATTATTTATTTATTGTATTTTTAGAAAATTCTGCCAAACCCCGGGAGGGACTATAGCAGAAAAGAACACAAAATACACACATCGTGATTAACACGTCATAGTCATGCCATCATCGATCTTTTTTAAACGAAAACTGATCGCTCCCTTGATCGCCCTCTGTTGTGCACTATAAAGTTATGAGAAAGTTTTAGTAGATTGTGTTTTCAGGCCACTCTATTTGTAGCGGGAGCTTGTGCTGTCACTTCGATACATGCCCTGAAGCGCGCGCCTGTAGCGGTAACGGGCTTTTGAAAACGATGTACTAAAACTCCCTATTATCATTTAAAATTTGTTCTTACGCTATTCACGTAAAATATCTTGTCACCCGAAGAGTTATTATCAACTGAACTATGAACCCCCCCTTTTCCGCGCGCGCGCGCACGCACACGCACGCACGCACGCACGCACGCACGCACAGCACGCACGCACGCACGCACGCACGCACGCACACGCACACACGCACACGCACACGCACACACACACACACACACACACACACACACACACACACACACACACACACACACACACACACACACACACTCAACATAACAAACCTATACAAGCCAATAGTATGCAGCTTTTACCCTGGCGGCCGTACACAGACAACGACGGTCAAGCTTGGGTCCGGTGCGTACGTCGGTTACGTTCAGTGGAGTTGTCACGCCGAAACAGTGGGCTCACGTGAAATCCATTCCACACGAATGGTAGCTATGTCAAATATGTTACATAGAAGCGTCCATTCATACGCCGAGGAGACGCGTGACTGCCCTTTTTCGCTTTGTCTATAGTTGGTATCAAGCGACGCAGTCTTAGTGCGTTTACCTGAATCTAAAAAAAAAAAACGAAAACAAATAAGCACTAAGGCGGGCGGGATAACAGATCTGCTTGTCCGATTTCCGTTTGAGCGGGACACCACCAACCTCCCCATAGCGACACCTATTGCGTAGGTAAAAAGTGCGGCGTGTAGCGTATGGTGTAAACACCTGCGCGGTGTTGGCTTTAGCTTATACATTTAAAACCATGATCAGGAAGGGACTGACCCGTGGCTTCTTCTTGGAGTCATACGCCTGCACCCTTCGTGCTCTTTCGAGCGTTTATGAGGCGTTACCGGTTCTGGTCCGTGTGGTGCTACCCCGGAAGTGCAAGGCCGTCGGTGTGGTCGATACGGGGAGTGTTGAGAGAGTGGTCCTGGGATGACAGGCCCGATGAAACGATGACGGACGACTGGCCCACTCCCAGCCAGACTCCCGGCAATCCTTCAGCAAGGCGTGTTGCTGTCGCCACGACTGAGCATCACTTCTCTCGCCTCCCCTGCCCCTCGAGAACGTGATGTGGCCAGAAAGATCACGTCAAGCCTGCCATCTAACGGGCCAAGTGTGAAATGTACCTTTGACAGTACCATTTGAAGCGGAACGTTGTTTGCGTGATAATAGTGGTACTTCTCTGCTGCGAGTTGCTTTATTACACTTAGCAAGGTCGGGTTTCCGCTCCGTCCTCTTACCTTCCCTCCTCCCCCTTAACCATTCTCACCTTGCCTCCTCTGAATCAAAATGCGAGTGAACTAAACACAAGAAGGGTAAACCAAGCCTGGGAACATATATCGACGAACAAATACTTCGTTAGTAAAAGCATACAACTTAAGACGTGAGCAATGTAAGTAAGCGCTAATACGGGAGTCAATAAAAAATTTAGAAAGGAATGTAGAAAACATTGGGTCTTAGTAGTCGGATGTAAACAATACGCGGGTTTTCAGAGGACGAGAGGAAAATCGAACGTCAGTGACAAACTCATATTGCCCCTTTTAGGTTAAGTTCAATAAATGAGGTATAATCATATTTAAAAATCAAAGCCTGCTTTGTCTTGTTTTGTTTGCTGGTAATCTTGCTTCTTGTCTTTGTTGCTTGCTTGATGTCTTTGTTTACTGGTAATTTTACTTCTTATTTTTTTCTGGTATTAGTGGGAAGAAAATAAGTGAATCTTGTTATCGTTTGCGTTCGCTAAGCATTGTTCAAAATTTCGAGCCTCTATGGCCATTCCTATTTTCCTATTTGTGTTAGTACCCCGTAAAAAATTATCAAGCGCAAGAAGTTACTTATTTTTCACAGTTTTCTACAAAAATACTAGACTCATATTACGTTTAGCAACACATCCGCGTGTTTGTATTGAAAAATATTATACATGAGCAGGGTGTTTACAATTCATGTTCTAATCAATAAAAAATAAACATATCTCCCGTGACAGTTACCTGAATACCGTCTTTGCCTAACGCATGTTGTTTGACCATTACGAGCAACTCGTCAGTTCAGTCAAATTTACTAATCCACGAATATTTGTTCCTTTTCCTGTGAGTGCATTTGTTCTTGTGCCTTTGGGAAAATGTGCCATAAATGCTACCGGTCCCGAATTGAACTGCTGGCTTTACAGTATCTTCGAAATCAAATCTACGTACTACCTCCGAGTAACACGCAGATTGTCGAGTTGTTTGAGCAAGTACACAAAAAAGTAACCAGCTCCGAAAAAGAGAAAAAAAAAGAAACGAAGACCAAGCCATTGCTACCCGATTGATGAAGAAAAGGAAGAAAAGTGTGGATATTTACTTATATAAACCATTAGTCAAGCTAGGTTACACTTAGTTTGGTATGCGCGCTAAGTGTACGATAAGGTTTGCTTTCACGCCCACCTTTTCTCGCGTTTATTATTACTGTTGAGAGAAACCATACGAACATCAAGATATAACCATATAAAAAAATAATGGAAGTGTTTTAAAGATATCGTTCACACATATCTAAGACATGCGCTCCTCTATCAAGTTTTCAAACCATTTTGAGTGCACAAAAATCATACCCATATAGGCACCAGAATGAAAAGGCGTGCACCGGACAGGGTGCCAATATTTTCTGATCTTATTGGAAAGTATATGTAAACAACCAAGCACAACTCTCCCCGCACGCAGAGAAAGAACAAAACAGCGAATGGCGAATAAACTTACAAACATTAACCATAGAGCGTCATGAACGAATATCTTGGAACGTTTTTATCTCGGTTCTAAATAGACCTCCCCTCTGGCACTACACCGAAATTCTCGTGCCACTGCGGTGCGTCTACGCTTTTCTTTTTCATTGTAATAAACGCCCTCGAAGGAGACGAGCGTGCCTGTTCGTTGCATTTGCCCCTCGTTGCAGCACGCCCTCAAACTTCTCCACTCCCGACGCAGCGCCGTTGGCTCCTTTGGCGTCTCTTCGCACCCCGACGCCGTGTTTGTCCCTGTCAATCACCGAAGACAGCTTATTCGAGGGCCACGGGAGACGGCTGATAAGGGCGGCACGGAAATTCCTTGCGCCTCTTCCAAACTCTAAAAAAATATTTGTCTAAGCTTTATTTTTTATTCTTTTTATTTTTAGAAGTGCTTATACTCGGTTGCCACATTTTCGTCGATTACCGGTTCGTGTGAGAGGATAGTCCGGTGTTTGTGCGGACCGTCGTAAACGACACACAACGCCAGCTGCAGTGGTGAGTTTTCCTCCTTCGTACGCTGCCTATGTTGTTCCTTCGATGAGAAGCTGATACCAGGAAGCTTGGCGAGTGACAAATGAAACCGCAACGAAAAAATTACTGAGAAAATACTTAAAAGTAAGCGATCGCATGACTGTCCATCCTTACAAATACCCGAGGTTCTTTTTACGTACCGAGATATTCTCTATTTCGTCATTTTAGAGCTAGGTTCGAGACTACGAGATGCATACCGATACATTTCGTTGACCGGTTCTATTTGTAAATGTTTGCTATCTTGGTACCACTTCTATCGCTTTATTGATTTGTTCCAGTTATCTTTACTTTGTGGGCCTTTTTGCTTTGCGAAGAATCACTCTAGTCGGTGACTGGCTAAGGACAACACCACCTAGAATAATGGAGGTTTCCGAACGCCCAACTCTTCCTCAATGGAACGTCATCGCAGTAGGATGGCGCCAACTTAGCAATGGGACCCGAGCCCGATGCCGAGCGTCCTTCGACGCGTTCATTGGACACGAGAACCAGCCGAGCACTGACGCAGCACTCGTATCCCATACGTGTCTTCGCTCGATCTCACATCTGATGACGTCAGAATTCTACTGCACAGGCTTTGATTATTCTAGGTGGTATTCGCTAAGAACCCTGCAAATGCTGGGCCTCCAGAACGCGCTCGCTGCCTTCCGCCGGGCTCGCTCTGGTTGTGCTTGCGACGGAGTATCATCTGGGTTTTTAACTTGCTACAAACTCTATAATAGTGAAGCTGATTTGTCTATCGGACGGACAGCCGGTGGAAGTTCGTATGGCCAGAGAAAATTAAAACGTTAATAAGCTTTTGATGTAGTCAGCTACATAGAAAATTTATATAAGGTTTTGATTTGACTTCGTGCATATATGACCAACTGATCTATTAAAAAAATACAATTTACCTACATATGTTTGCAGTTATTTGTATCAACCCGTTAATTCACGAATGACTGGTATAGGGACTGCCAAGCCCCCAAGTTGAAATATGACTGCGAGCGCACCCTTAGGGTGTTTGTTACTTTCTGTACGTGTTTTTATCATCGCGGAACCAATCTTAAACAGAAAAGGCCCAGTGACTTGGGCTTTTAACGTTGCTTGATAGGTCGCATTTTCTGGTAGCGTTGGTTGCGTCTAGACTTAAGCTAAAACAAAGTATAGCTAAGTCGCAACCTTATCTAGACGTAATCTTTCGTAACTTACTAAGGTGTAGACCAACGTAACTATGGCAAATTTGTTACTTCTGACGTTGGTTGTGGCGTTGTGAGGCAAATCGACTTGGCACGTGCGTGACAGATTAACGTGTAGGTAAGCGAAGATTGCCTCAAACTGTGCGGTAAAACGGCCATTGCCGAGCGTGGAACACTGATGCGAAGCCCATCCTCCCAGTGCACTAGGTGTCTGCCAACGCGGTCGATCTTGAAGCCTCTCTGTCTTGACGGACACTTTTCAGGGCACGGTAAAGAAGCCTCACCGTCAAAAGGGGCACGCGTGTACTTGAGATCACTAGTCTTTGAATGTTTTAGAAAAAGGTTTTTATATATTGTTTGCATTTTTTTCTCTGCCATCGTTAGTTACGATTTGTTTAACTCATTTGAAAACCCGCTAGAACGATTGAATCCAAATAAGGTCTATTGCCAAACAAACCTTCGTTGTCCGTCCCCCTTTTTCTGTGTATCTTCCTCATGTTTAATAACAATTCGACGTCGCCGTGGGAACGCTTGGTCTGAGCTCACAACCGTGTCGACATATCTTGAGGCATAGCCTCCTCTACACTCACAAAGCCTTCAAGTTAGAGAGAGAGAGAGAACACTTTATTGACTGAGGAAATGGGTCAAGGGGAATAGAGGTCATGGTGGTGGTGGTGGGCGAGGGGCCGAAGGCCCATCCCCTCCTGGACGTCTTTTCCTTTATTTAGGTTGGTGGTCCCGTGGTGGCGGTCGGCTGAGGCCTCCCGGCGACCTCTTCCGCCCTTTTGACCAGGCGGGCCTGTAGGTCCGGGTCGGGGCCGCGAAGCGAGGCCCTACCCGGACCTACAGGCCCGACCCAGCCTAAGGCCCTGTAGGCCCGACACGGACCTCTCCTCAGAAGGGATTTCGGGGAAGGGATCCTGAGGGCATGCCCAGATGATGTGGGCCAGGTTGGCATGGGCGCCACATAAGGGGCACGCCGAAGTTGGATAAAGGCTGGGGTGTATATGGGTCATGGTGGCCGGGTTGGAGAAAACTCCCGACGACGGAGCCATAGAGTGCGCGGTCGCAGATTTGGAGCGCGAGGATCTGGTAGCAGAGAGCATTTCTGGTATTCAGCGCACAGCTTCTGCAGCGGCGAGGGCCCGAAACATGGTTTTAAAACCCGACGAGAAAAGAAGCGGTAGCGCGGAGAACACGAGGAGCACGAGCGGATATTCCCTCGCTCGGGATTAATGTGTTTCGGCGTTTCGCCACAACGGGGCGCCCGTCACATGCCTCTCCTCTCCTACGTTCTCTGCCGCACTACCTTTTCACTTTCGGTGGCCACGCCTTGTGGTGATCTGCCAGGCTTTGTCAGTATAAAGGAGGCTATTGTGGTACCCACCGGCGTCCATAGCAGAGATCGCTGCTGCTGAGCACGTGCTGACGGCAAGCTTCCACAACGCTTCCAACACGCACATTGTATACCATCAAAATTGTAATATTTGAGAGACAATAAATACGAACTCATTTTGAGCATGAGCTCTGAGCAGTCACGTCAAATATGGCGTCCAGTGACTACCTAATATTCTAGAAATTTAAACATTATAGAGTTCGCTTGGTAAATTGGGTGTCGTCATTCGCGATATTTCAGTCAACGATTCTCATTGACGTCAGAAAGAACTGGCTCACGTTTCGGAAACGAAGCTGTGCTGGTGTTTATGTTTACTGTTCAAACCTAAACCATTCTATTGAAGAAAAACAGCGACGTTTAACTACGTTACGCCCATATACGACTCCAAGTTACTGGGACATTCGTGCTTCATATGGGGCGTCCCGATCCACTCATGTGCCTTTTGCGAAGGATCGAAGCACAAGTGTATCGCTCTTGGCGCCGTATCTCGGTGTACCCCCACTACTACTTTGGAACCAGTCAAACCAGCGCCTCTTTAAACGCTACTGCTTGTAAATTTATTAACATGTACAAGCCGCCTCGCCCCGCAATAATGCCCTTTCGGAGCTGCGGGGTAACCTGAATAAAAAAATAATGTGCGGCACAAAGAAATGCTAAAAGAGCTGATTTTTTTTATTAAAGGTGGATTCAGTCTCAGCATGCGAATGGATTGAGATAAAAGCTGTTTGCTACAGAAAACGGGCCCCATTTTTTCACTTTAATTTTGTAAACATCACGTAAACCTTTTGTACTAGATAATGGCGAGCTCTAAAACTTTGACCTGTGGCACAATATTTCTGAAAGACACCCGCTACATGTTTATTTCCACTTCATTAGTGCCAAAGTTCTAGTTCTAAATGGTCCTACAGACGTAAAAAACTAGGTCGCTCATATATTAGTACGAAACGTTTTTTTGTTTTTTCAAATGACTACATAAATTAATATTGTATTTGAACACAGTAAGATGTCCAAAGTGCGGCAACTTCTCGCAGTTGAAATTCAAAACCAATCATGCAATTTAAAGTGATAGCTACTGAGGCATTAGTTTTTGAATAATGTTAGATTTTCTGAACGCCATAATTTGAGAAAAGTCTAATCGAAGATACTCAAATGTCAAAACGGCATTGCATTTATGACGATGAAGTACCTGTTCTCTTCTGCTAGTACTACGGAGTGAGGACGCACTCCATGCGGCTTGTCTTGTGTTGTGTTCCGTGAACACGGACTAGAACTTTACGATCACCTGTTTGTCCATGCAGAGTCAACGA
This sequence comes from Ixodes ricinus, assembly GCA_037355805.1. Lineage (NCBI taxonomy): Eukaryota > Metazoa > Arthropoda > Arachnida > Ixodida > Ixodidae > Ixodes > Ixodes ricinus. The sequence goes on from JAZHYW010017402.1 coordinate 20,715, forward strand.
AACTCTTTAGACCGATGAACATCAACGAAGGCATAGTAGCCATGATGGCAGCATTCTGGAGGTTCAATAGGAAGTATGCTAAAGGGTGCCTCAATACAGCATTTCCCTTTGAAAGATTGTTTCAGACATAATAAAACGAAGCTGAAGCCTCCTGCCGTCATGCTCATGAACTAGTACAGTGATTGTGTAACGCAAATGTTGTTGCCAGTTTAGTGGTTTTCCCTCTAACTTTAGCTGTGTTGAAACCTGTCTCGTGGGTAAATGTCTCTTCTTGCAGGCGGCGCATTTCTTGGGGATTGTTTTATTAATTTTGTTTATTTATTGTGGTCCATAAAGTTTTATATATTTTATATTTCATTTTTTTATTATGATTGGTTTAATTTCTGCGTAAGGCAGAGCCATAGGGAAGAGTCCCTTTTGGTTAATCATAGCAAAAGTTTTAATAAAGGACATCTGCTGACATTGATTCCTGGAACGTTTCTATACCTGCCGACTTAATCCACATTTTGTGCAGAAAGTTCTGTTTTGGAATAGAGGCATCTAAGTCGCCTGATGATGGCACTATCGGAAACAATATGAGCGTGAACGCGCCTCCGCTTGTCACCGCGGAAGCGCGTTCACGCTCATATTGTTTTCGATAGTACATGTGACTTTCCGTAAGCAAGTCACGAAGTGCTGGGTTCTACAGTCCCTTTTTTTCTGAAGTGGCCATGGGACCCAGAAGTACGAGGCATGACTACTGGAAGTTACAAGTGCTGTCAGAAGACCCAGATGCTGCTACTGCAGAACAGAACTATGTGCAAAAAATGCCGATAACGTCGGTTTGGTATGGTAGCACACTTATAATCGGCAGTAACAGATCACTCGGATGTGTATTGCTCACACCATATCTTGATGAAGCAGGGGTCATTTTATTTGAACAGATTAGGTCTAACAAAAAGACAGGAAGTGTGCAGGCGAGCTGGTGATAGTTAATCATTTTGTGTAACAGCCGAGACTGCGGTTAGGAAAAAAGTAGAAAGTGACACAGAGGACAACATCTCATTTGAAGAAAAAGAAACAGGAGGGGTGATGGGTGACATAGGCGAACAAAAAGTAGTTTTGGCCGACATTCAAAGGTTGGTTAAACGATCATCATAATGCCTTTATTTTAAATAATTCTGCTTTCATCCAGGGAAATAAGAACAATGTCAGACTGTGAACTTTTATTGTGTTATTTTAAGAATGCGATGACTCCTAGCTTCCATCGTGCTTTTTACACACACCGTCGAAATTAGTTAGCAACTGATAATAAGGCACCGTGGTTACGACTCGTGACGTTACAGCGAGGCAAATCCTGGTCGTCAAGTCACGAACCGAAGGCATAAGAGGGCGCCGCCGCAGAATGTCGGCGCTAATAATCAGTCGAAGAAAAGAGAGGTGCTCTTGATCATTTTAATTATGTATAGTGCTTATGAACTAATAAATCGATGATTTGCATTACAGTGTCATTGTAGGTCCAAGTGTAATTGGCCACGCGAGAGGTGCTCTGCTGCTGATAAAAAGCCTCTGCAGCGTAGGCGGGGGAAGGGGGGAGGGGGAGGGAGGGATCGCGGCGCGGGCGATAACGGTTATAAAATGTCTACGTTTTGTTGAACCAGTGTGTTGTGTCATTATCTCAGACTGGTAGCAGCAAAGGAATTCCTACAGGTTCTAGGTTGCTTTTGGCCTGGATTCCTCCTCAACCTTTTACGCATTTGGCAATACTTCACAGTTCAACATTGAAACCTAAAAATTTGTTCAGCGAGCAGTTCTGGGCTCACGCAGGACTAGAAGACGGAATCACTGCTGACACTCTGGTGTCTGCGGTGCATCCGTCTTCTAGTCCTGCGTGAACCCAGAACTGCGTGAGCCCGTTCTCCAAATGGACTATAGCCCGTTTGGAGAAATTACGCCAAGTTCCCAAGTTCCCCACATCGCATTGATCTGATTCAGTTCCTTGAGTAGGTCGTGGTCGTGTTCGGCCTTGTTTGTCGTGAACACTCCCCGGTTACCTCTTCACCGGGCTGGCATTCGGTCCCCGGAGGCATGGTCGATAAACGTTCTCCCTGTTGGTCTGCGACAGACGGACGATTCTGCCTGCTTGCGTTTATGGTCCGGCTTCCAAAGCAAGACGAGAAGCAGAAGCACTCGTCCCGTAACGCTGGCATCTCTCTTTCCGGTCTGCTTTTTCTTTTTCGCGTTTTCCAGACTTGACGATCTTCCCCAGTGCCCGATATCTTCGGGGACGCCTCAAATGGGCAGAACACGTGGCGCAGAATCCTGTTTCTTATTGTCCCGCGCCGCCTCGCCGTCACTTCAGCGCTGCTCGTTTGGTTTTAGTGAGTTGCAGATGGCGCCCCGGTAAAAGGAAAGCAGCTTGGCTTTACGATCCACGATAGGTCCTTACTCGTGGCTGGGGATTCTCGCGAAGGACCTTCTGGTCTCAAATCTCTGCTTCTGACGCAAATTGCATCAAACACGCGGTGTGTGAGGTGCCGCAATAGGAATTTATATTGATATTGACGCGGAAACGTTTTCATTTCGTGAAGCACTTGGTACTTACTTTTGGAACTATTCAGAGCACAGGTCAACACCAGAAAGAGGGGAAAAGCACGCGACCACGAGCAAAGTGTTGGAGCTGCCACTACTAAAGCCCCTTAATGTTTTCAAGGTAGCGTAAGGTGCGTCAATGTACGAGGCACATGCAACGTGCAGCCCTTGGGAAGATCATGGCGGCACAGCGCAGCACTGAGCTAGATTTCAGACGCCATGTTCTTCCCAGAAGTGGCGCGCGGCACGTGTCTCGAGCATTTCCACAGCAATGAATGGCGTCACTTTTCCCAGGATAGGGCTGTAGCAAGGTTCTTTAGGGTTAAATATAGACGAGATACATTTGTCCTTCGTTTTTCTTAAAACATGTATTTACAAAAGAAATCAAGAGTTCATATACTTATATTAAAAAAAAAGAAAACTTAGTTAAAGAAATGAAAGAAAGGGGAACGCAATAGTCACCGTGTCTTAGAACAACCATGCGCAACAGCGGGTCTCGTGTCTGAGCTGTCGTTGTCGGGCCACGGTTGTGGCTGGCAGTCAGGAGCGGGATCGGTTGGCTTCGGTCCATGACCCAACAGTCACCGTACCATGTGCTCTCGCAGTAGGAAACCGGGAAACGTAGATTTCTATGCGCTGCCTTCGCTGGGACAAGGCTGCTGGTCACACAGCAGGAGCGAGCAGCCGATTGCTCTGGCTGATGGTGCCTTTTCGGACACAGCACGTTCTCCCGGCCAGTCCTTCGCACGCTCTCGTGCACGCACTCCACACCTCTTCTCATATTCGTCGTCTTCCCTTGTCCCTCCGAGCCGGTCCATGGATTGACACACCATTCTTCTTTTGCACACTAAGTCACATCATCACAGGGGCTTTAGCCACTACTACGGCCGCTCGATCACGAGCTGTTCCACTACGTCCAAAAGAGAGGAAAGGAGAGGATGGCTCCCGAACGATGTCTACATTATGTACCCGATGCCTGACCAGTTATGTAGTTTGTTTTTATTGGACTGAAGCGTCGACCTTTCACGAAAAGAAAAGATTCGTCACTAATTGTTTTTGATTGTTTTACCAATTACAACAAATAATGGTTCTTCCATTCTTTCAGCTACATATTGTTTTTTGTGATCAGGCGGCTTCTTCAGGATATGTCAGCGGTTATAAAACACATAAAATATGCTAAATCAAAGGTAGAAAGTTGAGATATGTATAATTTAGGGAATAGCTCATTTTCCAAGTTTTCAATAGATATAACTGTTGATTAATAGCCCGGAGACTGTCTTCGCTCTGACGTTTTTCTGAACGTTGAAACCTACAGTAAAGAGCTTGCTGAACTTCCTCAGGAATGGTCGACTGCCGTCTGCGCGTTTGGTCATGAGTCAAAATTTTGACGATCTTGACTGCCAGAAAACGCCCCAATTAAAGATACATCGAAAGGTACTTAATTAAGATGACGATGTGGGCTAGTTGGTGTATATCTCAAAAGTGTAACACAGCGCGCAGAAAACGAGAACACAAAGTAAAAGAAGAACACAGAATAGCGCTTGTGCTGTGTTCTCCTTTTACTTTGTGTTCTCGACTTTTGCGCGCTGTGTTACCAATTTTGTAGAAAGGTACGGTGATGTTTGCAGTCACAGCCGAATTCTGCGCCCTCATCGACCGTGTCGCGCACTGACAGACAGAAATAAAAACACGAAATGAATTCGTTTTAAAGTGTTTCCTAATGGCATAGTTGCTAACGGCAGGAACTCACGGTCTCGATTGCGAATCGTCAGACAGCGGCAGTGGTTGCTGCGGAAGCAAAGAAGTTGTAGACACTGCATATGCGGCATCTGCAGAGCACAGGACACTGCATTGTGCACTTCGGGAATTCGAAAAGACGGAGTAACCGTGTGGAGACGCTCCAAGAGCCCATCAACAGAGGAACATGACCAACGGGCCGACGTGGAAGTCGGGAGAAAACGAAAACGATCCATACGGTCAAAAAAAATATATATATATATTTTCTTGTGTTTTTTTTTTTTTTAGGAGGGCAAGGATGGTGAACGCATTTGATACGAGAGAAATGGAGACGCGGCATTGCTCTCTGGGGCTTTTACGCGTAAAATAGAATTCCCTTGTGCGACGTCCGGTGTGTTCCTTCGCTGTGAACTCTGTTACGCTATGAGGCAGTGGGACTTCATTACGCGCCTTCTCCCGTGTTTGTAGACGACCCAAGCGGGTTTATAATGATGTTGTGCGTACATGGCTGGCTGACACGGAGAGTTGCAGTGAGGGATGGCTTACGTTAATAATTAACGAGGAGGGCCAGGGAATATACTCGAACGCTGGCGTGATCATATAAGGAAGAAAACGTTGGCGAGCTGGAGAATGACTTTCATAATAAAAGGTTTGGGCGAGGAAGTATTTTTGAACCTGTGAAGGGGAAATGCACATGTGTAACAAGGCGACTTTTTCATAAATTTCAAAGCTGAGTTTGAGGCTTTGTTGTTCTGTCTGTTTTTTTATTATTTCCTTGTCTCGGGTATACTATGGAGATAATGGCGGAGAACGACGTTTTGTTTATAGCGTAGTGCCTGTATTATTTTTCCCGCGTATTTGGAAGGCTCCATATTATAATGATACATGGGCTCCAGCATGCAACTCATGCTCACATCGTTCCCTATTTATCAGGAATGTAACTTAAACTTTGCAAGGGGATGGCGAAAAAAAAATCGCTGGCATACTTGTAAATATCTCTTTGATCATATTCTGGTTTGCTAATGTCAAAGTTTTATCATAATTGCTTTTCAAAAAAAAAATGTTATGTATAAAAAGCCGTAAAATATTTTTATAACTTTAAATATTGAAATGATCTTCCAGCGTAGCGGACTGTAAAAGAGGCGGACACAGATCCTGGTATCATATATCTATATAAAAAAAAACACGTTTTTTTTTTGCGGGAATTTTTGAGAAGCGTGTAAGACAAATTTGCCCTAACATTTTTTTATTGTTTCTGGCGGGCGCCAGACACGAATGAGGGGCGGCTTTCCTTGGATCCCACTTTCTCCTCGTTTTCTCTCACAACAAAATCTCCCGTAACTTTTTCTTATTTTTCCTCTGCCGCCTTTTTTGTATATTCCCCAGTTCTTTTACTTTGTTTTTCCTAAGGTTCCCACCGCTGCAGCGATTTGTATTCGGACCTCGACCAACGTCAACCGTGCTAACGGAGTGACGTATGCTTTTTTTTTTCGTGAAGCTAGGTATGAAGAAGCCGTCGTTTTGTTTTTCGCTTGCTGTCCCGTAGATGTAAAAGAAAAAAAAAACATCAGGGGTGGCAACTTCCTGGGGTCTCCTTACGACCTCTGAAAGCTTCGCTCGTCGCCTTCGGTCTCTATAGTTTATCGGCCTAAGCGTATGCCGGATCTTAGCAACTGAGTCCTTCGGCGCCAGTCAAAGGTGGCTGACAGTTAGAAGGTTTCATGAGCCTTTCACGTGATTGCCAATAATTGTAGAAACTAATGCAGAAAAAAAAGTTTACCTGTCGCTTGCCTGTAAGTCATGTGGAAAGCTACAAAATAATTCTAGGTTGTCATCTTCACCTGTTAATTGTTTTATGTTAATATCTAATCAGTCCTTTCCTTTAGTGAGAAATTTTTATTTGATTTTTCTGTCCTTTAATCACCTGTGATTCTTCTGCTCACCATGCAGCATTTCACCATATGAAATCAAAAATGAAAAAAGCGACTTTCCCAAATGTCTCATGTCTTCTGCCTCTTGTCTGAACTTCTGTCACCCAAAGTTGAATCTTACGACTTCACAGCGCATAAACGTCTCACAAAAAGGCACTCACTCGATTACAGACACAAAAGCATACACCCAGTGCTCAACTCATAACTCTGTATTTTTTTTCTTTGTTTTCTTCTACATATTCCTAAAACAAAATCTGTAAATTATTTTTTCTCCCTTTCTTCTCCGCCTAATAAAATCAATTCGTAAAATTGTCCGCGATCATTTTCTTAAGGCGAGATGAGCTAATTCTTTTGCAGATAAATTAAAAATGGGCTGCCCAGGCATCCATCGTCAAGCCTAGAAATATGCTTCGCTTCAATTATTTCCTTAGTTAGTATGTTGTTGTTTCGGTCTATCACGGTGCAACTATGTAGCTGTGCCGCACACCTGCAATCCCGGCAGTGCAGACCTTGATGTCCTGAGTTGGCTCTGGTAATGTAATTGTGGTATTCGCGAAGTCGATTGTTCAGGCACCGTCCAGTCTGGCCGATATAGCATTTCCACAGGAGAGAAGAATGAAGTACACGACCTCTTCTGTGCACTGGACACAACTGGATTTATGCTTGTGCAGCTCTATGATCGGTTTGAAGAAGCGTTCACTTTCTTGCACAAGTTGGAGAGCTTGTTCGGAGCTGAGAAGGCCACCTCAACGTTGGCTTTTTTTCGCTAAACACAGTGAGGGCGCATGCGAAATGGTGTAAGTTCACTATTATGTAAACACACCACAGTCTGACTGTGAAAAAAACCTTAAAAGAGCCAAAAGTAGAAGAAAGAGGTAAAAATGTCAGTCAGGCGACGTCTCAAACTCAGCTAATAAGTTTATTCAGTAAACCTCTTATATACAACTTTGAAACAAAAATGGTAACCAACCAACACATGAACAACAACAACAACAAAAATCCCTTTCTCGTTTCTATTTTTTCCACAAACTTTGCAGCCACCTTTGTACACTTTTATGACACACCGTGATCTTGCGCGGTCACTCTACGTTCGAACAAAGCACACGCATGTCAGAACACACTCCCCCCTCTCCAGCCATGAACGAGAGGTGTTGGCCAAGCCTACCGTTAAGAAAACTTCAAAGAGAACAAAAGACACGTTACCCTTTTGCTATTTCTCATCTTCACACTGAAACCAATCTTTCACCAAAATTCTTGCACTGCTACACTAGACAAAAAAAAAAAACGGAAAACACGCACGCACTCACAAGACAAGAACCGAAATATTTATAAACACACAAACGCCTTGGCACTGTGAGCAAGGTACATGGATGCCTGGCTTATACAATTGCTTTTTCACCTAATTCTAATGGTTTCTCTTCCAACTCGCTTGATATCATCGATCTCTTTCTGCACCACTTCTGTCTCCGACCACTGTGCCATACAGTTGTTGCATACCTGTATATCTGTTGCTATTTCATAATTGGCCGCTTTTTTACGTTTCTTTTATGCACAGTTGGTCTATCATTCAAACACCAGGAAGTTTGCCCCACACTTAAACCCATACGCTAAAGGTATCTCCCCGTACGAAACTGTCAGATATGGCCCTGATATATTTTATATACGGGCATATATGATAATATAAGTAGTCAGATAGGGAAATATACCGATATATATGGGAGCAAATACGCCCAGATATCGCCATATAAGTGGGCAAATACTGCCAGATGTGGCCGTATAAGTGCGTAAATACGACCATATTTCGCCATATACGCGTGCAAATATTGCCCCTGACAATGATATATGGGCCCGTTTCGGTCGTGCAAGCAATAAGTCATATGCACTCGCCAAGACAAGTTGATTGATCTATGTTGCATGAGTCTCATAAAATTGGTTAATTATTGTTAACATCGTTAAAGTGAAGTTATTCCAGGTATTTGGACCAATTAACTGCAACTGCGCATTTTGAAGATTGAAAGACAAATGAAATTTGGTTGTATGTTTGATGTGTGACATTATGACGAAGTGCATAAGATCGGAGAGCGAGTTAGTCAAATAATGGATTTGGGATCGCAGCTCTTAGGCGCCCGTCTCCGAGTTAAGCGGTGTCGGCGTCGCCATCGAGTAACCGCCCCGCTAAATTTAGCGAGATTTTGAATTGGTACTTATGTCACGTGACGTCATTTTCCCGCTAAATCTAGCAGTGAAACTAATTTTGTTCGTGTTTCCCCGCTAAATTGAGTGGGGAAACACGAACCTTAAGCTTACTGAAGATGCAAGACGCTACTTCGTCGTCCCGAATCCTTTTTCCTTCGAACGCCTGCGAAGCCGTTGCGCCCTACGCAGCATCTTTCGAAAACCGTTCGCGCAGCATCGTAACCATCCGCTTGCGAGCGTCTGCGATTCATCGTGTGTTCAAAATCGGAAGATGTGCTGTCCGTGGTGTCTGTTATGTTCAACTCTTTCGTAAAAAAAATTTAAAATTTAAAAACGCGAACCTAACAGTGTACACATAATTTTAATTTTATTGGTAAAAAACATATATATACATATTTATTTATTTATTTGTTTGTGGACATCGTGTGCAAAAAATTACACCATCTTCCCATAGGGGAACCATGGGGTGATGCGTAGCATCGCGGATCGTAATTAATTTATTCCCTTCTTGACTGATTTCTTTTGGCCGGCCGGATTTGGGCTGCGGCGGACGCGAGCGGCCGAGAAACGCTAGCAGACGACAGCCGCAGAGTTGCGGGGAAGCCCACCCCACTGGAAAGCCCTGGCGTGGCGCTGCGACCCGCGCGCCCAAAACTATCCTCCTTTCACTTCTCCGGGGGAACGCGCGCAGCGCGCTAAAGCTGCTATATATTCACAACTTGAAGGAGAGGATACTAGAGGAGGAGAGTTGCGCATGCGCGCGCGGTGTGGGTAGAAGCGAAAAGTCAAATTTGGGAGTTTTACGTGCCAAACCAACGACGGGCATCTGGCACGCCCCAGCGGAGGACTGAGGATTAATTTCGACCCCCTGGGGATCTTTTGACGTGCAACCGAAAGCTCGGTTACACGGCGCCTTCTCCGCAATAAGCCTCCGTCAGATTGCGGGCACCTCGGCCGGGATTCGAACCTGTGAGTAGAAGCGAACGCACGCGAAGTGGACGCAGCTGGTAGAGAGAGAGAGCGTAGAGAGTAACGCGCAGCTGTTGGAGAGAGGGAAGGAGGAGAGTTGCGCATGCGTAGTGTGAGGGCGGACGACGCCGACGCCGCGGGACATAGACCCGAGCAAGAGATGCTCCGCATCTAAAAAATAGTCGCGCTTATTTCTTCATTTTAAATTATGATGTAGGTTATACGGCGTAAAATATAGTATCTTTAAACTCGCATCGTTTTGGGTCACTTTCGAGCTAGACAGCTTCTTTAGAAGTTCAAAAGCTGGACTTCATAGAGCTCTATGTTCACTCGGTATTGACAGCAGGGTAGACGCTATGCATGTTTTAGGCCAATCGTGTCTCCGGTTAGGGTCACGTGACTACAGTCTAGAAGCTGGTGATGAAGCAGAACACAGAACCTGCCTGGAGCCCAAGGACACACATATCATTCTATGCACTATCAACCTTGGGTACAAGTGACAAATCCGCACGTTGATGCCCCATAAGATAAGACCTTTTGTTTGTGCACTTCCAGTATCGCCTTTCCTTCTCTCCTTTCTCTCTCTTTCTTCCTAAGCTGAACGCGTGATAGAAGGTGCCTGGTCCCGTGGTTTGACGGATGACGTTGGCAATATCGGAATGCGTTCGGCCGGATCCAGTTTGGTGTGGTTTGCGCCCTGCGTGGCTGCTGCGAATTTCTGCTTCTGCAAGCGATTTCTTCAAAGAAACCCAAGAATTTTTTGTGATGCGTTTAGTGTTCGGTTCTACAAATGACAGGTTGTGCTACATCGTGTTGAATCTTCACGGACACCTTCCTTCTCGTTTTTGTGTTTGAGGTGATTCCGCCGTGGCCGTGTCGACATCTATCTCGGATTACCTTTCAAGTCCCGTCTCGTCAACGTAAGTGCTCTGCAACCTACTCGCGACAATAGATCGTTTTCCTAAAGGTACTCTTCCAGATTACCTCTAGAATTAGGCCGTGTCTATCTCCTGGCAGCCGGGAGAATAATTGTGCAGAATGTTTCGGCATTGGTGCGATTGCGCTACATACAGAAAGTTAACGATATGCCGCCGACAAAGTTTTGACATGACGCCAAAAAGAACAACAACAACAAGGAATCTTAATTGCGCGTTCTAAAATTTAATGAGCGGCTTTACGAGTCGCTTGTAGAAAGATTGTTACGATTTTGCGAAATACTGGTAAACAACGCTAGGTTACCGTCATAATCTAAACCCTGAGATAAGGATAAAGCAAATAACGTGCTCGCATTGACTCAGGGTTTATATTATGATGTTTCCTAACCGGTTTGCCTACATACATTCGCTCCTTGAAAAGGTTACCGTCTCGCAGACGGCACAAACCGATCCCCTGACAGCGGCGTCTCGGCTAGCTTGCACACGGGGCCGCCGCCGCTCGATCGCCGTCTGGCCGAGCTCGCGGCGCGACAATCGCTCGGAGCGGGAAACGGCGTTATGTAACGAAAGACAGGCACCTACACCACGAATGGGCAAAAGCCGATGCAAAGACGTGCGCGAACGTAAACAACGGTAGAAAAGTGCAGTTGCTCGCTGCTATGAGATGCGTGCCGCGAGCTCGGTAATCCGCGGACATATCCCTCTCCTGCCGCTCGTACTTTCTCTAACTTGACGGAGACTCTGTCTCGCTGTTCATGCCGACAAAACGATCGGACGATCGTCGGGATACCGGGTAATTGCTACAGCCGAGCGCGGCACCGTTTACCATTGCTCTCGCTGTGCAGGGTCGAAGAGTCAACCACCAGCATGGTGGATACCGATGTTCGACGTCATGATGTGGAGTACGTGCAATGCCTGAATACCGGGTGTTTTTCTTTTTTTTTCTTGCAGATTTGTTTTAAACGAAGCCGTGAAAACTATACTTATGCGGTTTGTGCGAGTGAGTTATACGCCCAGTGGGACATTGTATAGTTTGCTAATCTTTGCGATAAGTCGGCTAATTAATTAACATTCACTAATTTACTTTGAATTAGTGGAAATAGACATATGGTTTCAATTATAAGCTTGCTGAGCGTCGTGCGAAACCCATAAATCAGAAATTTTTAGAAAGACTTTGAGCGCGTGTGAGGCGCAGTAGTGCGCTGAAGTTACCACTCGTGAACCACGTACAAGGCTGTGGCTAGATAAGAGACGGAAAAAAATGCGCGGGCGCCTGACAGAAACCGCTAGCCTTGTACCTGCTCCACGACCGGTAACTTTCTCACGCGCTGAAAGTATTTCTGAAAATGACTGATTTAGGGATTTTGGACGACGTTCAGCAAGTTTCTAACTGGAACCATATGTCTATTTTCACTAATTTAAAAATTAAGTAGTGAATTTCAAATCATTAGCCGACTTAGTGAAAAGATTAGCCACCCACATAATGTCCCCCTGGGCGTGTAACTCACTCGCACAAACCGCATAAGTGTAGCTTTCATGGCTTTCTTAAAAACAAATCTACAACAATAAAAAAAAACTGTAAATCAAGGTTGCCTTACCTGGTTGGGGCATATCTGCCCTGATATGGGAGGCAGATATACCCCTATTTGGCAGACCCAGATATGGATATATAAAAAATTAGGCAGATCGGGCTTGATAAAGCTTATATAAACTGATTCACTTGATATGGCCATATCTGCCCAATTTTTTATATAACCATATCTATTTTTTATATAAGTCCAGATATGCCATTTTCGTAAGGGTCGTACGCGACTCCTTCCTTACAAGGTGTCGATTTTTTTCTATAGGCTTTCTGGCACCCCTTACTTTTTCTTTGAAATGGGGTAAGGTTGCCCAACTTAAAATCTGTATGGAAAACCACATTTACACCAAAGTTCTTCGCACATGCTTTTACAATAGGAGAAATCGTGCGGAAATATGGCATAACTGCGATTCTTTTTTCGGTCGCTCTTCTCTTTCTTCGCTTGCCTTGCTCATTATAGTCACCTTTCTCCAAATGTAATCTTCTCCGTATCCTGCGCTGCTCAACCCCTCACAAGGCCCTTTGACTGCCTTCGCTGTAAAATGCACACAAGGCTTGTTTAAACTATTTGTGATCAATGACTTAACAACACCCGCTTTTACAGTCTTTGAGTGGCAGCTCTTTTTTTGGAAGGATCGGTTTTGGATTTGCTTTTTCATATTCTCAGCATAATGCTTCACCCACGTGAATTTGTAGATCCAAGAACTGCAGCAATTTATTCTTCGCTGGCTAGTCCACCATGAAATTAAGCACAGGAGCTAATTACCTTATTAACATTTCTAGCCTTCCTGCCAATCCAGCCTGAAAAGCACACACAAAGATGCTGTCAACATATCTTCTGAAAACACAACTGTCCCAAGGACGTTTTTACAGTCCATCAATCACGGCAGAATCAAGAAAGTTTAAGTAAATTTCCGCCAACACTGGTGCAACAAAGGAACCAGTACAAACCCCTTTTTTTACACACACTTCTATCCCTCATGCTCCACAACAGTTGATCGAAGATAAAATTACAAAACCGCCAGAAAACTGTGCGCGGAAAGTACTGAATCCGATTTAAACAATAATAAATTCAGCTCTAGCACTTATTTGGCCCTCTTCAGTGGTTTGTTCCTTTTCAAGGAATACTACAAGTCCTTTATATCCATACGAAATACCGAACACTTCCTTCCATGATGCTTTTACAATATACTGATCAATTCGTGCGTGCTCCTTAGCGACAGAAAATGTTATAACTGAACATACCCAAACCACTGCTGCTGAAACGTGTTCACTACCTTCTGCCATGTTCCGTTTTCATTATTGACCGTGCGAAGAACGAGCTGCAGCTTATGATCCTTGAGAAAAAAAAAAGAACCTTTAAGCCCAGAGTTGACTGCTTCGAACTCATTATGCTCTTCACCTTATCCTCGAAATCTTCCTCCTTAAGAATCCCACAAATATCTTTCCTCATTTTTCCGATGTTTCCGTTCCATTCACAAAAAAGGTTATCCAGCGCTTTCTTTGACTTCCTCTGGTCATCTGAGGTGGCGGAAAAAAGCTCACCGGCGAAAAGCTCACCACAAAACCGGCAGGTGCGGAGAAAAGCTCTGCGGCCTTTGAGCCGATGCAAAGAAAAGCTCACCGATATTTTAAATATTCTTTTAGCTTAGCGAATTGTGCGTCACACGTGGCAATATAACACAATTAGAATTAATCACTTCATGAAAAATATTTTTTGTAATATTCTTGAAGTTCATTGGACATATATACTAATTCCTCAGAAATTATTAATGACCCATTTTGTATATTAATGACGCCGCAAGTATATAATCAGAACATGGGACACTTGTAAAAAAGTCTACAATTTATTGACAGCTTGATAGTGCGCCGTTGGTAACTCTGTTAGACAAAGAGTGTTTTTTTTGCAAGCTAATATGAATAGCTGTGTGTGAGCCGTTTCAGCTCCATAGATTTTGTGGTGCCTGATAGACAACTAGGTGTTTGTTGATCTAATCATTGTCGGCTATGCTGCTTTCTTTCTGTTATTTTCACTAATAAAACTTTAGTTGCGAGAAGAGCTTCGTCCTATCATGTTTGCTGTCTTCACTCTGTCTTTGTTGTTTGAGCGGTTTTCATTATGTATAACGTTTACCAACTCGCCCAATTCGTTACCTTACAGAATACTAGTTTTTACATAGGTCACGAGTAATAACGGTGATAGTGTACAGCTCTGAAGGTCATAAGTGGGTCGCCGTAGAGGGGCAATATCACCAACGGCAACGTATGGAAACACCAGCACAAACGGCTAGAAAACGTGCATGTCCGTGGAAGAAAGAAACCTCGATATCCTACTGACCGTTCTATCCTGTTTTCGAAGGTTAACAAAAGCTTACAAAAAATTTCAGACACCGCGCTGTTGCGCACGCGCTTTCAGATTTTCGGCGTTTACAATTTTTCTTTCTAGGTTTTAGGAAGACATTATTAAGTTTTCGAACTTTTTTTGTTTTTCAAGCTCATAAAGCTTTCAGTTATGCTTTCGTTTCCTAGAAAGGAAACCACAAAAATTACTCGCCCGCAATTATTATTCTTGAGCAATATGCCCGATAAGCTTAACAAATATTAAAAAATGTCATTTTCTTTTTACAAAACTGAAGAATTTTATTGATAATAAATTAACCTCCATGTGAGCAGTTATTGATAATAATAACAACCTCCATATGAGAAGAAGAAAAAAAATCGGTGAGCTTTTCTCCCCATACGCTCAATGGCCGGGGAGCTTTTCTCCGAATCCGCCGGTTTTGCGGTGAGCTATTTTCCGGCCAGTTTTACTCCGGTGAGCTTTTCACCTATGAGCTTTTCTCCTGGATTCGGAAAATAGACCTTGGTAAAATTTCGAACTTTCCACTATTGTCAGTTTGTACCAACTCTAGCGATTTTCCTCCCAACTCGTTTTTTACCGCTCTTACTTCTCTAAAGCTCCTACTTCTGTTAAGTAATCTCTGCCCATTATTATTTCGACCCGACCTACCGCTAGATCCATGAATGCTGCCTTTTCATCCTGACACCACTTTCGTAACTGCCTGAGTCGACGATACGACATCCAATCTTGACGGCTTTGCATTTAAACAAAACTTGGGCCCCTTACAAAGACGCTGCTAAGTCTTTTTATATACAACTTCTTTACATGCGTTTACAAGAGAAGCTTGTAACATATTCAAATAATCGCTTATACGCGGAACATCAACAAACCCTTCACACTTATGCCACCCACCATTTCCATGTAATATCTTTACAACTTTGCTTCCACGAGTGTTCAACATCTTAACGCTGTTCACAGCCAGACTCAGTTGTTTTAACATAATGGTGACTTACACCAGTTCGCCTGCGGCGTTACTGTGTTTTCGTTAATCGTTCCTTAAACAGGCTTAGTACCCTTTACTTATGCATCTTCGTTTTCGTCGTCAACCACACTGTTGATTAAAGCTTTCGCGGTCCTGGGCAAGTTGGGATGTTGGTTGGCAGAACTGGAAGCCGGAGTGGCCTTTTTTGGCATATGCCTACGGAAGAAGTTCGTTGACCCTGAACTCTTTGAATCCCGGAAAAAACTCACCGGAAAAAAGGTCACCGGAGAAAAGTCCACCGCAGAAAAGCTCACCGGAAAGAAGCTCACCGGTGAAAAGCTCACCGCAAAACCGGCGGATGCGGAGAAAAGCTCACCATTTTTTTCTTCTTTTTATATTTTGGCTGTTGGATCATGCGTAACATATCTCAATTTATTATCATTAAAATTCGTCAGCTTTGTAAAAAGAAAATGTCGTTTTTTCTAATATTTATTAATCTTATTGGGTACATTGCTTCCAAATTAATAAATGCAAGCGTTTTTTTTCTGTAGTATACTCTCTAGGCAGCGAACGCATAACTGAAATCTTAAGGAACTTGAAGAACGAAAAAAAGTAGGAAAGCTTAGTTATGTCTGCCTAAAACCTGAAAAAGCAAAACTGTAAATGCAGAAAATTCGAAAGTGCATGCACAGCAACGCGGTGCCTGAAGTTCTCTTTGATGCTTTTGTTAACATTTGAAAACAGGATAGGACGGTCAGTTGGATATCGAGGTTTCTTTATTCCACGGACATACACGTTTTCTAGCCGATCGTGCGGCTGGTTCAACAGGTTGCCTTTGTGTGATAGTGCCTTTCTACGGCAAGCCACCCATGACCTTCAGAGCTGCCCACTGTCACCGTTGTTAGTCGTGACTTATATAATAACTAGTCTTTCTGCTAGTAGACTGGATATAACGAAGAGGCCGATTGTTTTCTGCAGCAGGCTGACCGGATACGTCGTAGTGGAACAAGGAAATAAAATAATGACGTAACAATGATTAGAGGGCAACACAGACGCGGTTAGGCAGCAGTCATGGGTAGCCTCCTATTAAATAGAATAACATGGTAAGACTTTTAAGGTTACCAAACAATTTACCTCTCCAGCGCACCATTAAAATGTATTTTTCCTTCTTCTAATTAACGCGAATATTATTTTTGTTTAAGGAACTGTTATTTACCTCCGTGGACAATTATTTTTTGAATGGTAGGTAACCTTTATACGACTACGCAAAGCTGTATCAGTTCTTGCTGCTCTGATAACCTACGTTAAAGCATGTGCAATTCTTGTAAACTGTGATCCAAGCACCACGTCGGTTTTCAGAACTAGAACCGTCCCCTTCTTTGGGGGAATTCCGTGATCTAATTGCTCAAACGAAATCAGCAGAGTCATAATGCAAACCACAACAATAATTTACCACCCCACCCTGACCGATACTGCGATTGATGCGCGAAACCGGAACCGCGGGTTCCTGAAGCCTCGCAGCATGTGGCGGGGAAATTCGGAGGTGCCATTTTTGACACAAACAATCTCCAACGTGCACTGTTCACAAAATACATAATGTCTAGAATATTTGCGTTCGGCATCGACGAAGTCCTAAATCTTGATAAGGAACGATGAATAATAGAGTGTCATGGGGCGTAAACGATGTCTCGCTGAAAAAATGACGAGTCGGGCGAGCAGTCACCCTGAAACCATCCTCATGCGCAGTGGACGTTTACATGTCCTTCCAGCTCGTGTACGTATGAGGAGGATCTACGGAGGGTTCACCAATACAAAGAAAGTTGAGGTTCAAGCCAAGGGCACCAGCAAGAACCGGACCAGAGAAGTCAATTTAGCGGTATTATTAACCAATATATGAAAGCGAAATTACCTGAGCTATATAGCCCCTTTAATGCTTGCCTATTCAGCTTTGTATAGAGTAAGTGTATCATACGTCAACAATTCCTCAACAAGACAATTACAAGCCGTGAATTTCCGGGTATCTCTTAATTTTACATAAAAAATGCGTTTTTTGTGTGTGTTTAAGTTTTTAAAATTTTACGTATAGAGTATTTCCTACAACGTATTGACCTGGCAATTTTTTCAGCAACTCCGCTAGATTATTATTAACTAATGCTACATAGGAGTGTAGTACAGTCCGGTCAAGTAACTCTTATGGTGGAATACAGACATCAAGATTTAGTTATATTGTAGATTAGGATTATATGGAGTTGCTAAAATGCATTAAATACATATTTTTAACACAAACACAGCCTGATGCTTAATTCACAGAAATACTAGTGCAGCTCTTCGCTATTATTCATTGTGTAGAAAAAAATGAAAAATCAATTATGGTAGTTGTTGACGGTGTTTTCAATACCTTGCCAAGCGATTTTGATGCACTCCTATTGTTCACATCAACTCCCGGGATTCCATGAGAGTTTATGGCCTTCTTCGGTTCGAAATATACTACATAGACACCTTTCGAAAGACTGCCCTCTGCTGGCAGCTGTTGAATACCTGCAGAACGGCCGACTAAAACCGCAGCATCGCGGCATACTTTATACGTTTGATTGCAATCGAAGGCAAAACCACACCCACAGAAAAAGGTGATAAGCTCAGTGACGCTGCACTTTTAACGCTTTTTCATTGGCTCGTTGGCTCCTAGTGTTGGCCCTGCTCCCACTTTCGCTATCTTATGAAATGACTTGCCCGTTTCACGATGGCAGTCGTTCCGCCATTGTGAAGGGGTTCCGACCTCCTAGTAATCGGCACTTGACTTTCAAAAGAAATGTACTATGCGCGTATCATGTTTTTTTTTTTAGTTTGTATAACAGAAGTTGTTCGCAAACGAGGTTACCAGGTGCACTTTTGTTTAACGTTATACTTTCACGCTTTACACGCCATCACCGCCATAAAACTCAATCAGTGCTCTGCAGCGCGAATAAAGGGACGGCGTACTGTTTTCTTCCACGTGCAGCCGCCACGTCCTTTGCGGTTCATCTGTGGGCACCTACCTCTTGACAAGGACAGCCCCGAGTGATGAATGAGGCTGAGGGAATTTCTCCACGGTATATACGGGCTGCCACCGCCGGAAGACAATGAGCTGGTGGAGGGTCCGTGCCTTTTCAAATGAGCGGGGCCACTACAGTGCACCTCCCAGCCGCCATGACAGTGACTGCGTGAACGAATCAAAGGTTTTAACAAAGCTCGCAGCAAACGAAGCAACAAAGCACGTACGACAATTGGCAGAGGCGAGTCATTCAGCTCAGAATTGTTTTCAACTTTTACCTATATATATTGTTCCAAGCTGTTCCTGGATTTTACTATACGCAAACAGATAAAATACATATTCTTTCTCGTTTTGCATTCTAAACAGACAGAGATATTTGGGAGCGGTCACTGTTCATACATCACAAAAAAGACACTCCTGAGATATACTGTCAGAAGCGTGTTTCTTCCTTGCTTGACTGTCTTTCCAGATTGGTCAACACATCGCCGCTACGACGATGACACCTAATATGCCGCGTCTGTTTACTCTGCAGTTTCTTTTTGTGGCAAACTACGGTGGCCTTCCATCCTTCTACACGGGAACGACCAATACAACGCCCGTGACGACGAAGGCAGTCCCACTGATTATCTTAGAAAGTGACGCTAGAGCGATTCCAGAATTTCTACCGCGTGTCACCTGACGCGAAGGCCACCCCTGCGTCGACATCAAGCCTCATGGTCTTCAAAAGCCCTCTCGTAGACTTTTTCGGGTAGTGGGCACGGCGTAGCCGCGACGATGACGCATAATAAGCCGCTTCTGTTTATTCTGCAGGTTAGTAAGAAAAATCTTTCGTACTCCGCCAAAGGTAATTACGTTTGTATTGTTTTGCCGTGCCCACGGATGTGTCTAAAGCGGCTTCTTGACTTGTTGGAGCTACTTAGTGGAGGCGTGCAGCGTAATTCCGGCCCCATGTATAAAACTGAAGCCGAGCCCATAATTAAGATAGAGTCGATTGTTTGCAAAGTGCATAATAGCTAGACAAACGTGTTAACTCAGCTCAAAGACATCAGAATCGAACAAAAGCGTACAAATGAAGCGATAAACGCTTTGTCAGCGAGTGTTGGTATTATTGAAAAATATGTAGCCATTTGCAAAACGAAATTGAACTCGTCGAACGAACTTGAAACAAAATAAGAGATTGTTCTTTGGGGATTGGAACTTCTCAAGCGACGTTCCTATGACGCAGAGTGTCATTCTCGTCGGTCCAAACTGCTTTTCTTTAGTCTGGACGACTCGGCTAGGGAAACATGGGCCGAATTTGAAAAGTTGATTGTGACTATGTGCTCAAATAAGCTTAACATACAAATTTACCCTGGCACAATCGAGGGGGCTCACCGGATTGGAAGTTTGCGCGCACCAAAATAAGGCCTATTGTTTTAAATGTTTCCTTCTTTAAACTTAAAGATACGGCGCTGGGTCATGCTACAGGCTAAAAGACACGGGTATTTCCATTAACGAGGATTATCCGAAGAACGTTCAATTTGCTTGAAAACGGCTACATGACTTTGCTCGCACCCAGGAGGTGCGTTACAAAATTCGTTTCGATAAATTGTATATAGGCGAAAAGCAATTTTGTCTGATAATGACACAAACAAAATTTATGAAGCTGCCTCCCAACTAAATAGAGAAAGCGCAGATGTATCTATCTACCCATTCTAAAGTAAATACAAACGCTTGTAATCACACGTGTGGCTCCCCTTCTTTCCCAAATGGAATTCATGTAATTCTTACTAGCATAAGAACCATAATCCGTAACTGCAGATGACACGTCAATAGTTATTGACGCATCTTCAAGCGATATTGTTGTTTTTACAGAAACGTCGCTTTCGAGTGTTGTTCGTAATAGTGAATTTTATTTACTCTAATAAATGCTACAACTTTTCACTGGTGTGACAGAAGAGATAGGCGTGGGAGAGGTGTTCTTATCGCTGTGAATAAAGCCATTGAATGTTATCACGTAAATATTTTCCCCGTTTGAATTTCTTAGCGTACGTCTGCAATGTGCTTGTATAAATATTATTTGGTGCGCTTGCTACCGCCCTCCCAACGCTCTTTCAAATTTCTGCTCAGATTTGCATGATGTTTTAAATATGATTTGTTCAAGGTTTCTTCTTGCACATATATCTTTGCTAGGTGATTTTATTCTTCTTCTAATGAACTGGTCTTGACTGTTTCCTGTTTCAGCTTACAGTTCTACGGATAACTTTGATTTTCTCAGTTTTTGTACTAATTTTTCTTTTACACAACGTGTCACTGAGCCTGCTTGGATAACTGATACAACGGCCAATGTGAAGCCGCCTTCGAACCAACTAGAGATAGCGCAAATGCATCTACCCCGTTGAAACAAAAGAAAACGCCGGTAAGCACACGTGTGGCTCCTTCTTTCCTTATTCTTACAACTGACCCGAATCTCGCTTCTTTTATGATTTACTTGCCAGGCATTAGCGACCATGCAATATTGAATTTCAACCTGCTTTGTACAACGTGTGTTTCTAGTAAATCTATGAAACACTTTCTGGATATTAGCAAAGCAAACTTTGACGCAATAAATAATGAGTTAGCTTCTCCTCTTGACGAATTTCTTTTGCGCTTTCAGAACGTACTGTAGAGACCATTTGGAACATGTTGAAAAAGAGAATAATCCTATTATTTTTTTATCCCGTCTAGGACTATTGCATCCAACCACACGTCTCCTTGGGTTAATACTACTCTTAAACGTCATTCTTTGTTTAAAAAAACGCATTTTACGTGCTGCAACGTTGTGTGGCCTCACTGAGCGCTGGGTACTTTATAAATCTGTTGCAAATGCTTATAAAGCAGCCATCAAGGAAGCAAAACTGGCTTTTTAATGGTACGCTTCCATCAATGATATCAAACAGCACCTACACAATTCTGGAGCGTTGTAAACGGGCCTAAACTAAGGGTTGTATCCCTCACAGACGTAGATGGTATTGACATTCCGAAAGCTCAATGTGCATCCGTTCTAAATAATGTCTTTGTCAAGGCTTTTTGCTGAAAATGATGGTTTTAGTTTATCCTATGTGCCCGGATTATGCCTTCTTTGCCATGGATCCACTGGTTAATGATTACGATGGGATTGTAAAGCTGATCGATAATTTGAAGATTTTGCTATCTCATGGAGTTGATAACATTACCTCTAAATTTCTTAAAATACTAAAAAATACGTGTCAATTATTCTTACTAAACATTTTGAGCAATCACTAGACCTTGTGTCTTACTGGATGATTGGAAAACAGAGAAGGTGGTTCGACTTCCCAAATCGGATAACAAACACGATCTTCTCAATTACAGACCCAGTTCGATAACCAGCACCTGGTGAAAATGTTCGAACACATTACTTATCCTGATTTAGTTAACTTTTTAAAATCTAATTTCTTTTTTTCACCTTCAAAACATAGTTTTTGCAAGTCTCTCTCATGGGAAACACAGCTTTTGTCTTTCACTAACAACCTACTTTCCGTTCTTGACCATGGGTCTCAAGCTGACTGCATTTCTTGATTTCCGCCAAAGCGTTTGACAGCGTTTCTCTATAAATTCTTTTTTAAACTTGAGTAAACTTAACAACATCGATGATACTGCTTGGTCGTGGATTACATGTTACTTAACTAATCGATATCTTCAGCATGTGAATGCTAACGAAACTAATTCTTCCCTTAGTCCTGTTACCTCTGGTGTTCCACAAGGGGCCGTTTTTAGAACCACTTTTGTTCCTTATTTCGATAAATGACTAACCAATGTGTGGATCATCTTTCCGTTGCTTTTTTTGCTAGTGGCTGTGTAATTTATCGTGAAATAACTAACGAATCTAATTCAACACTACTTCAATGTGATCTGTGTGCTGTATCCGAATGGAGTAACCTGTCCGAACTACTTTTAACATTAACAAACGTAAATCCTCGAGGGTGTCACGTCGG